>JARSSU010006111.1:0-49464 GCA_029619165.1 Eurosta solidaginis
AAAGTGCTGGTGTTGCACAACGAAACGAGAACAGCACAACTTTTGCAATACAAACAGTCGTGTAGGTCGCTACTTTCCGTTGCGCACTGATAGCCTGATGGACTACATAATGTCTTTTAATTTTAAGTTAATCATTGATAATGACACAATGGAAATTAAAAAATTCTAAAATCCAAATGAAAATGCAGAACACCGCCTGCGACTATGTCTTCCATTAAATGGTAAAGTTTGTATTTAAAATAAAGTATCTAAAACATTCAAGAATGAATTGAAAGAAAAAGAAAATTCCGCACACTCCAGATTGCGCATTTAGTTGCAACGCAAATGTGTAATTGAATAAATATTAACAATGAAACCGTGACAGAGTATATTTTTAAATACACACACATTATGCTTTTAAATATTTATTGTGCACTTAGTTAATGCAGCCAAGGATTACTTTTCGCTCACATCTTTTGCTTTTTTAAACCTCACTCTTTGCTCATAAAGAACTTTTTTACACACTTACTCTTTTACGCGATTTACTTAATTATTAATCCGTTTTGTAAAGTACTTTCTCTTTCATTGTTTTAGAAGTGTTAATTAACACATCGCTCTACCATCGCCGTCATTTGCTTACGAGACAACGCCAGAATGATAATGATCGAAGAAGACCAACTAGAGCAGAGAAGAGACGATACAAGGCTGTTACCTTAGTTGCATCGACATGCAGAGAGGTCACATTCTTTCTCCGTAAACACGATGAGATAGTTCGTCACCTGCTCACTCGGTTGTTTATCCAATATCATAAGAGGATCTAGGCGTGATCCACACAGAATTGGTGCACACCTTCGTTGAGTGTCGCCGTTACCCCGTTATCCATATACACTATGCAAACCCTTACAAAGAAGAAGCACACTCCAAAGGTGCCACCAGTACACTCTGCTCTACCGGGACACCCTAGCAGTGTTTGGAATGATCCATCCAACCTTCAGAGGATAAGGCGACCATCTCCGGGAAGATGATGAGATCCGGCACCTGCTACTCAGCCAGGTGCATAAGGAGGCTCTAAAACCAATGTTACACGGATCGATAAACAGCTTTGCTAGATCGCATACGATGCACTCCTTACAATATACGTTGGCCTTGCAGGGGAACTGGATACTGTAACAGTTAGTTACTTTCCACAATCAATCCCGACTAATGTATATCCTGCATGCATGTGTCCGACATGACACAAAAATCTTTTCAAATGTAATGTGAAACCTACGCCTCTAACAGCAGCTTCCTATGGTTCACCCTATGCATTGCTTCGACTCAAGTTAGAGGGACTTTAAGAATTTAGTGAATGTACGATCATTGTTGTACGATACATTGTTACTACTTTTACTGTTTACTGTTAACACAACATGAAGAACAACATCGCAGGAAGGTATGACAAAAATGTCGTTTACTCAATCACATCAACGAGAAAGAAGGATACATCTTTTCTCATTTTTGTTCTTCCATATCTGAAAAATCGGATGCAAGGGAGATTTATGCTACATGGTCCGATTGGTCGATTTCGACATGTATAATGGATATCAAAATTTATCAGCTCACCAAATTTCATCATTATATATCAGAAATTTGTTTGCGTTCCAACAGATATGGCTAGTCAACTGAAATCGTCTTCTTGATCATTTGGTATACTTATTGGTGGTCTTATGGCGTATACTATGCTGAAAACTGCCTTCTGGCGTCACATGCCTTTAAATTAGGTTTGCCAGTGATAGCAGATGTAGGAAATGCGGTTTTGCTCGTTCCCTGCGCTTGCAGGCTAAGACTCCAGCTATTGGGAGTGACAACAGCAGTCAGATCTAGAAGCAATAAGTGCGTCCTAGAAAGCTCTAGTATTTGTAAGAGGACGGAGTCATTTTATAATATGGTTCTGGTTTTTGATAAGGGTTTTTCAGTTTGGTCGTTAAACAACTTGTGGTAACACTGCGGACTCGTTCGGTTCTATGTGAGGTCTTCATGGCTGATCTATCATTTTGAGATTCGTGACACACTAATACACCATTTCATTTATAGGTATATACGAATTATCGATTTGTTTTAATTTTCTATCGATAACAAAGGTTATTATGCGTCACGAGTTTGTTACGGTTTTAATGGAAAGGTATCGATCTATAATCGAAAATATATTGAAAAATTATCGATATTTTTCCGAAACAATGTCGACAATTTAGCGATGTATTATCGATAATTTTTCAATTTTTTATCGAAAAGTTATCAATTTGTTATCGAAAAGTTATCGATACATATCCAAAAATTTCGATATCTCATTGATTTTTTATGGACGGCTTAACCGCGAAGAAAAATTCTCTCGCGCATTCAAATCTTAGTTTCGAATACTAGTTCCTGAAATAATATTTTTTTGAAATAAATACCTCACGGTTCTCGGTCGTAAAGGTCATGTGCAAGTCGTATGATATTAGATTCACATAGTGGCTCATATTTCTGAAGAGAGAAGACTTAAGGCGCACGATGGGCATGCTAACTGACATTGCCTTCTGGCATCCTTAACAGCAGATTTAGCAAATGCGAGCTGCAGAAAGAAACGGCTGAGCACGTTGTGTGTTCGTGTCATGCGCTCACCAAGTCAAGGCTCCAGACATAAGGGGGCGGCAAAGTTGCTAGATCTCGGGGCAGCATTAATCTAGGTTCTGGGAAAACTTCTAGTGATACAAGTCATGGCGCCTGATTGGGGTTCTTCCGTTTGGTAACACTATGGATCCGTTCAGTCTATGTGAGGTCTTTATTGCACGGCCAGTTCAACCTATCCTATAATACAAGTGATGATCTTTACTACTACTGCACCTAAACTTGAACAAATAAAAACAAATTCTGATTACTATACATCTACTAATGAGCTTTCCCGCATCTGTCATGTTATGTGACAAAAATCCCCAGCGCTGACATTGATTGATGTTCGTTCACGAAATATTAGCGACATTATGCACTTGAAAACATTTTTAGCGAACACGGAACCCTAATAACAGTGCAACGTTTTTCAATTGCGGTAATAATTCATTTGCTTAAACTTCTTCGAAAATCTAATGAGGACCTAATCTATCCAAATTTTTCGGTTATAGCATTAGATGAATCAAGTAACTATCATGGTTTTCCAGGATTACAAACTGAAAAATTATTTGTTGTTGTAGCTTATACTAAGGTGGGCTTGAAGACGGCAACGAGTATACAAAACTAAAAAGTAACAATTAATTTTTTTCTTTATATTTTTAAGGCCATTTGGTTAAAAGCACAGGAGATTTGCAGTTATCAAGGTCTTTCACTGGCTAGCGTGCGATCGGAAGCTGAAAGCAATATGCTGATAGAATACCTTGCTAAAGCGGGTAAGATTTTAAGCATACTTCAATATTAAGCCTACGTAAATTAAAAAGAAAACACCAACCTTGTATCGCACACAAAGGCCTTAACACACACGGAGAGACCTTTTGGATTGGTGGCTCTAGGCTTTCGGGTGTAGGTCGCTGGGTTTGGTTTAATGCAGGCCGTCCCTTTTCCTACAGGAGGTGGTCGCCTGGTCAACCGGATAACTATCGCGATGTAGAACAGTGCTTGGAAATGCATACCAATGGTCAAAGGAATGATTTACCTTGCGAGGTAGAGAAATTTTTCATATGTGAATCACGTTGCCCATTGACAAGTTACGATTCATCGAGTTTTAATCAAAAAAAGTGAGGAGGCAGAAAGCTTTTGATAGCATAAGTAAATTGTAATGCATATGTGTATGTTAGGGCGGATTAAATTGTATGGGGAAAAATGGGGGAAAAATTTCAGGTGCACATCCAGTTTCTGAATCTATGGGTCATACTGAGTAATATTGTCCATGGGACCATAGGTCTGAAATGAATTTCGAGCCTCCCTAATTTTGTTAGAAATTTTATATCCCAATCCGAATAGCCAATATTACTCAGTATGACTCTTAGATTCAGAAACTAGATGTGCCTTTTCAACAATAAATTTGACCCGCTCTAATGTATGTGTATTTAGTTGTAGTTTTTTTTTGTTGAATTTTAAGAGATAAATATTTTTTAATTATTATTATAAAGTAATGTTTTGGAACAAAGTGATAGTAGAAAAAGTGGGTTTATAACCAGGGGCGGAAACTGTTATTCCTTTTATAATATAATTCCTTGCAAAACTATTAATTTTGGACTTTTAATATTATTATATAATAACTATTTTCCGATTTTTATTACCAGAGTCCGATAGAATTAGTTAAACACGGACTTTTAAAAATAAAAGTCCCGAAATAAAAGTTAAATCCGGACTTTTATTTTTTAAGGCCAAAATAAAAGTCCGGCTTGATAACAAAGAAACGGCTTTCCGAATTAAACAAAAATTTTATTATAAAAATTTTTATTTCGGATAAGCCGTTTCTTTGTTATCAAGGCGGACTTTTATTTTGGCCTTAAAAAATAAAAGTCTGGATTTAACTTTTATTTCCGGACTTTTATTTTTAAAAGTCCGAGTTTAACTAGTCCTATCGGACTCAAAAATATATCGTAAGAATAATAATGACAAAAAATTATTGTTAAGACTTTGAGCTTGATTCGAGTCCACGATCTTACTTATCAATATAGCGATCAAATTATTTTAAAACAATTCCGAGGGTTATTTTGATTGATATTAGAGAAAAATTAAAAAATGTACACACTGCGATGGTTACTAGGAAATTTTTTTGAATTTCTGAGTCTCGGTAATATAATGTTTGAAGTGAGTAATCGCCACTGTTTTTGCGCTATTTGCCGTATCAAGCCCAGAGTTGCCAGCACTTTTTCAAAAAAAGGCTAGATTGATAAAAATAAAAAGCTAAAAAAGGATAAATAAAAGTTTTTAAGGCTAAGAAAAAAGTTTAAGGGAACTTTCTATGCGCTTTCTTAATTTTTTTCATAAAAGACATAACAGACTAAAAAATGTAAATTGTTTTTAATCCAATTTCATAAAAAATAAAAAATAGTTAACATATGCTATTTGTATTTTAATTTAAAAGGGATACTTAAATAATTAAAACTCCACTGTAGTCTTAAGTTTTGGTAATATGTTTGAGGTAAATGGTTTTTTATTTGCAAAATAAGAACGCCGTTAATACTATTTTCCTATAACCATCGCCGTTTGTAAACTTTGTAATTTTTCTCTAATATCAATAACAAAAACAATTGTATAAAGCAATATCGCTAATTAAATACAGATAATAAATTGATATAATAGTGAACAGCGAAATACTGCTTATAAAAGTAATGCTATAAACCCAATGTTACTAAGCTCTTGGAGCGCGCCTATAATTATTCCACGCAATTAGTGGGTAAATGCATATGCCTATACACTAGTATCAAGTATGAGTGTTGAAGATTTCGAGTTCAATACTCAGCTGCCGAGAAGCTTGCTGATGAATAATTGAAATTTAGTAACATGTCCTAGTAACCATCGCCGTTTGCAAACAATATTTTCAATAAGGAAAACTACATTTTGTCGTTTTAAAGAAGCCATAAAAGATGTAAACTCTAAAAAGATGTTATGTTCTACCTTATTCCTTACGTAAGTTTTACTTTATATGAGCTATAGGCCTTACACACAACGGTATCTTTCAAATCTTATAACTTTAAACGAGCAATTCTTGTTTGTTTGTATAGCCGAGCGATCTCGGGAACGGCTCAACCGATTTAAATGAAATTTGGTACAGAGATAATGTATCACCTTCTAAGACTTTTTACCTAGGTGTTGCCACTCAGAATGTTCCACAAGGTTGCCACCTATTCGAAATTAAAAAAAATTGCATGAGATATGCCGATATGGGTATCAAATGAAAGGTATTTCACTCCGCATTACAACAGGGACATTTTTGAGTAGGGTTGCCTTATAGGGTTGCCACCTATTCGAAATAAAAAAGTTGCATGAGATTTGCCGATATGAGTATCAAACGAAAGGTATTTCACTACGCATTACAATGGGGACATTTTTGAGTAGGGTTGCCATTTAGGGTTGCCACCTATTCGAAATTAAAAAAAATTTCATGAGATTTGCCGATATGGGTATCAAACGAAAGGTAATTCACTCCCCATTACAATGGGAACCATTTTTGAGTAGGGTTGCCATTTAGTGTTGCCACCAATTCGAAAAAAAATGTCATGAGATATGCCGATATGGGTATCGCACGAAAAGTATTTTCACTCCGCCATTACATAGGGACATTTTTGAGAGGTTGCTTTTAGGGTGCCACCTATTCGAAAAAAATGAGATATGCCGTTATGGTATCAAACGAAAGGTATTTCCTCCGTATTACAATAGGGACATTTTTGAGTAGGGTTACCAATTAGTGTTGCCACCTATTCAAAATTAAAAAAAATTATTGCATGAGATATGCCGATATGGGTATAAAACGAAAGGTATTTCACTCCGCATTAAAATAGGGGCATTCTAGAGTAGGGTTGCCATTTAGGGTTGCCACCTATTCGAAATTAAAAAAAAATTGCATGAGATATGCCGATATGGGTATCAAACGAAAGGTATTTTACTCCGCATTACAATAGGCACACTTTTGAGTAGGGTTGCCATTTAGGGTTGCCACTCACTGGAAATTAAAAAAAATTGCATGAGATATGCCGATATGGGTATCAAACGAAATGTATTTCATTCCGCATTACAATAGGGACATTTTTGAGTAGGGTTACCATTTAGGGTTAGGGTAGTTAGACGAAATAGTACTCTACTTACTCATATTCTATTAAAGCTTTAAAGGAGAACATTAAAGTTAAAAATATTCGTTAAAAAATCTTACACATGATTCGAATTAATTTTCTAAATTTCATACACGCTAATAAAACTGAAATGCAATATCAAGGCGCCGTGGCAAATTCTAGCAAAATATATTTAAATGCATATTTTTGGCAAATATGAAATGAATAATTGCAATTTCTCACAGATTACTATTAGAAAGACTTCTCACCGTAGCAAAAAGTTATCTCAACGAGGTAGTTTTCTACCGTTGAACACTACAAGCATATGTTCAATTTGAAACGACATCTAACCATTTAACTACTTACCAACAGATGGCGCTTGGGGAAGTAAATTGACATTTAATTAAATAACTGATAGTTGTCGTTCGTGAAATTGCAAGCTTTTGGAATTTAATAAAATTGTGAGACTTTCTTAGTGTATGACTAAAAAATGTTTGAAATTAATAATTCGGCTCATGAAGATACTCGACCTAAATAACTCTGTTATCGATTTCACTAATTGCCATAACAATCCTTATACTATAGGCTGGAATTACCCATTTCAAATTTTTCATTCCAGTTCATATTGCGGTTAGTGTTTGATATGTTTTTGAAATCTATATTTAAGCAAATCAAATATTGGTAAGTAAAAATATATAATATATGTGCATATAAAAAAAGATGAGTTTGATTAATGATGACATGTAGAACAAAGTAAGTTATGCCGCAAACTCGAAGATTGCCGAGCAAAGCTCAATCGCCCAGGTACAAAATATTATACCTGTTGACATAAGTACAGAAAAAAGGAGTTATATAGCATTTTCAGGTCAAATGAAACTTTTTTCATTTTAAATGAAACTTTTTTCATTTCAAATGAAACTTTTTTCAAGTCAAATGAAACTATACTACTGAGGTAATTGTAAATATATTTATATCGTACTTTATAACGCTATTTATCAAATTTTTCTTTAAGACAACTATTTCTAATTAGCCACATTGAAGGCAAAATTTTTGCTTAAATTTTCTTTGTGAATTTAAACTGCAGTTAAGGTCGGCTTAGTTTAACCTTGCCTTTTGATTGTTTCAATTTTTTAATAGATAAAGTAGCAGGGTTATACGCTAGGCAACTTATATACTACAGTTTAACCACCCACTTAAAATAAGCACCTATATTTTTACTTGTATCTACTCCTCTTATATATAAAGCACATTCTTCTTCTACATATACTTCGTTAATAACGTAGGAATAAAGCAACGTAGAGAACAAAGAGAAGGAACCAAAGAGCATGATGTGAGCGTATTTCCTATTCACTGTCTGACACCAACTAACACATCGGTTGAATCCTCTGTATTATGCTTTTCTCTTTGACCAACGTCTTACCAAACAACATAGAACGATAGCAAGGTATTGAGAGAAACATTACTTTTGCCAACTATATAGTAGAGCATGTGGACTGTGTAGAGATCTTTTTTAACTATGCTGAAAAACATAACCGTAAAAAGTGATATTTTCTACTTTATGGCGCAGTTACATTGCACTTCACTCGTTTGGGCCTTTGAAAACATATATATTTGTTTTTATTCTATTATTTTTCATTGTATATTGTATTTAAATGTAATACTTAGAATATATATATTAGAATGGGTCGATTTATTAACCGATATCGCGCCATCAATTTTTCGATAGGATTTGGGGTCAGGAAAAAAAGTTTCACTACGCATACCCAAAAAAATAATTTTCGAGCCTGCGAAATTTAATTTTCTTTTACTTTTTTTGACTTTGATTTTTAAGGGTTTTTTCATGACCTACTAAAAAAATTTCGGAGATTAAGTTTCCTTTAAACTATTCTGATCTATTTCGTTGTAGTGCGAATAAAACAAAGTTTATTCCACCTTACGGCCCAACGTTTCGCCAAATTTCCTTGGCATCATCAGGGGCGTAATATTTTAGATGTGGCGGTTCACAAAATTACAAATGAAAAATAAATAAAATTTACAAAAATTACACCATTAATTACATAGAAAATCGGTACCATCGATTTGTGGTACACTTTGTCACATTAAACACTATGAAACACTATAAAATTTTCATTTGATTGTATAATTTTCATGTATACCAACGTTTTTAGCGGACGTTTTTGGGTCGGACAGGGTATCATATGAAATTTTTTTAGTAGGTCATGAAAAACCCTTAAAAATCAAAGTCAAAAAAAGTAAAAAAAAATGAAATTTCGCAGGCTCGAAAATTATTTTTTTGGGTATGCGTAGTGAAACTTTTTTTCCTGACCCCAAATCCTATCGAAAAATCGATGGCGCGATATCGGTTAATAAATCGACCCATTCTAATATATATATTCTAAGTATTACATTTAAATACAATATACAATGAAAAATAATGGAATAAAAACAAATATATATGTTTTCAAAGGCCCAAACGAGTGAAGTGCAATGTAACTGCGCCATAGAGTAGAAAAGATCACTTTTTACGGTTATGTTTTTCAGCATAGTTAAAAAAGATCTCTCCACAGTCCACATGCTCTACTATATAGTTGGTAAAAGTAATGTTTCTCTCAATACCTTGCTATCGTTCTATGTTGTTTGGTAAGACGTTGGTCAAAGAGAAAAGCATAATACAGAGGATTCAACCGATGTGTTAGTTGGTGTCAGACAGTGAATAGGAAATACGCTCACATCATGCTCTTTGGTTCCTTCTCTTTGTTCTCTACGTTGCTTTATTCCTACGTTATTAACGAAGTATATGTAGAAGAAGAATGTGCTTTATATATAAGAGGAGTAGATACAAGTAAAAAATATAGGTGCTTATTTTCAGTGGGTGGTTAAACTGTAGTATATAAGTTGCCTAGCGTATAACCCTGCTACTTTATCTATTAAAAAATTGAAACGATCAAAAGGCAAGGTTAAACTAAGCCGACCTTAACTGCAGCTTAAATTCACAAAGAAAATTTAAGCAAAAATTTTGCCTTCAATGTGGCTAATTAGAAATAGTTGTCTTAAAGAAAAATTTGATAAATAGCGTTATAAAGTACGATATAAATATATTGACAATTACCTTAGTAGTATGGTTTCATTTGACTTGAAAAAAGTTTCATTTGAAATGAAAAAGTTTCATTTAAAGTGAAAAAAGTTTCATTTAAAATGAAAAAGTTTCATTTGAAATGAAAAAGTTTCATTTGAAATGAAAAAGTTTCATTTGAAATGAAAAAGTTTCATTTGACCTGAAAATGTTATATCATTCGTGTGGATGTGATTTGCAACGGGGCCGAATCCGTCGTTTTACGCAGCACATATGTGTGTATCATTGCATAACTCTTTTGTCTACGTGGGGACTTAGAAACCCAGTCAAATGTTTCTGAAATCAAAAATTCAAATTCGCTCGGAAGCTGTTTCGAAGCAGTTGAAACAGTCATAGAATCGAGTGGCAAACACATGGAACGAAAATGATATTAGGTTGATGTTGCCTTAATAAAGTTACTACGCCTCCGATTTCTGCTTATCATAATGCCAACATTATCTGTTCCTTAGCCCCTCACATTTTTTAAATCTAGCCCAAATTCATTCAATGTTCTTAAAATTGAACCTACGTCTAGATTTTCTAAAATTTTGAAATTTTTTGGTGGACCTTCCAATCCGTTTGTTAGAAATCGAAATGAGTTAGAAGATATGATCCATCAAGCAGGAAAGGCGTGGACAGAAGCGCGAGGCTGCAAAATTTCTAACATCATGTGCAAATCTAACGATATTAAACTCACAAAATAGCTCATAGCTCTGAAGAGAGAAGACGATGGGCATACTAAGTGGACACTGCCTTCTGGCAATAACCACAGATCTTGGAAGTGCGAGCTGCTGGAAGAAACGGTTTATCACGTTCTGTGTTTATGTCCTGCGCTCACCAGTTCAAGGCTGCAGCTATTAGGGGGACAGAGTTGCCAGATCTCGAGACAGCAATTAACCTAGGTCCTAGAAAGATTCTAGTATTTGCCAAGAGGACTGAGTTATACTAACAAAAGATCAACAGCGCAGAGATTGATTTAATGAGCGACATTTTGCACTTGAAAACAATTTTAAGCGAACACCCAAGAGTGCAACATTTGCAATTGGGGGCAATTATTCATTTGTTTAAACTTTCTTACTTTTATAAAAAAAATCATGTTTAAACACGCGCTTTCTATAATTTTTGCTTGTTTTGTACTAAACAACTTACAGGCACAAGATTTCAACGATAATCTGGATGAGGACCCAACCCTTCCATGTTTTCCGGTTATAGTATTAAAGGAAGCAAGTAACTATCGTCCTTTTCCAGGATCACAAACGAGAAAATTTTTTGTTGTTGTAGCCTATACTAAGGTCGGTTTGAAGACGGCAGCGAGTATACAAAACTAAAAAGTACAACTAAATTTTTTTCTTTGTATTTTCAAGGCCAATTGGTTCAGAGCACAAGAGATTTGCAGTTATCAAGGTCTTTGACTGGCTAGCGTGCGATCGGAAGCTGAAAGCAATACGCTGGTAAAATACCTTGTTAAAGCGAGTAAGATTTTAAACATACTTCAATATTAAGCTTACATAAATTAAAGAAAAAAACCAACTTTGTATCTCACACAAAGGCCTTACCACACTCGGAGAGAGTTTTTGGATCGGTGGCTCTACCCTTTCGGGTGTAGGCCACTGGGTTTGGTTTAATACAGGCCATCTCTTTTCCTATAGCAGGTGGGCGCCTGATCAACCGGATAGCGGTGTAGAAAAGTGCATGGAAATGTATACCAATGGTCAATGGAACGATTTACCTTGCGAAGTAGAGACATTTTTTATATGTGAATCACGTTGCCCATTTAGAAGTTATAATTCACCAGTTTTTAATCAAAAAATCTGAGGAAGCAGAAAGCTTTTGATAGCATAAGTAAATTGTAATGCATGTATGTATGTATATTGAGTTGTAGTTTTTTATTGAATTTTAAGCGATAAATACCTACCTCTAGAATAAAATACCCAAAAGAAGATTCAAGGGTTTGTGTAGCGCAACCCTTCCAAGAGGTTGCCAGCGCAATTTTGAGCTTCTACAACCCAATTGTCAATCTCACTTAGCCGCAGCGAAGCCTGTTTCTTTAGCAGCCAAGGCTTTGGCGATTCCAAGCTCGTCGCGAAACTAAGGGGTAGAGGGCGGATGGCCTAGAAGGTTTAAAGTGGTCATATTGAATCGTTACCGATATGGTCGGGCTTGTACCTTTATGTTGTTTGTTATCGGAACGTGCCGGATCTATATCCGGCAAAGAGCAATCAACATCGATAACACCCCTCTAAATCTGCAGGGAGTGTCTATCACTAAAACAACAACAACAAGCCATAACTAATAATAGTTTAGATAAATATTCTTCAAAATATTCATCAAAAAATTAATTAGCGCATTTTGGTAACTGAAAAAAATTAATTTGAAAATCTAAACGCGAATTTCGGATTAACTTCATTAAAGTCAAAAGTATAGTTTAGTTTATTATACGTGGTATCACAACGGACCGTCATGTTGTCCAAGTGAGCTTCCCCTATCAGGGAAGCTACCACCTAACCTAAATCAAAAGTAGTTCTTTTCATAAACTACCTTTCCTAGGAACTATAAAACTAATTTCTACAATTTCCTCACAAAGCTCTCACTTAACTTAAGAAATCCTTTTAGTTCATCGCTAAGTATGCGTTAAGTTTTCGTTTAAGTCCAGTAAGCGTCAAACGATGTTTACGTAATTGTTTTGTTGTTTCACTGTTTGCATTAAATGTAAGTAATGTATGACATTGTTGTGAAAAGGACATAAAATATTAGCTTGGAAGGCTAAGTAACTACGCTGTTTTAAAGAATACCCGATTGTGTATGTATGTGTATGCATGTGCAACTAGTTGGAAAATGTACAACAATTTCATAAGTGCGCTTAACCAACTTGAACAAATAGCCAAGTTAAAAAGTACTACTTATTTACATACTTACATATGTACATACTAACATGGATCCAAAATAATATAGAGGGGATAAAGTTTGTTTCCCAAACAAAATTTAAAAAAAGTTTAAAGACAGTTTGTAGAAATAAAAGATGATAAAAAAATTTCAAGGACTACCTTTATTAAATGGACCAAAAAATAGAAGGCAATTTTTTCCTTTAATACAGACAGATATAGGACCCATTTCCCCAACTCGACTTAGGCTAAAACTTAGTTGCAACTAAGTTAGCCCATATTTGAGGCTAAGTTTTTCTTTCGGTTTCACCAACTTAACTACTAAACTCATTTGACATGCAAAATCCCTATCAGCTGTTTTATACATAGTAGTATTTTTGGCTACGTTTTTATTACACGCCCCCCAGTGAATTTGAATTATTGTCAGTTACGGTTGTCAGTTGCTTATAATATCGTGGTTGCTATATTTGCATAATGAAATAAGTATAAATAGTGCCACTTAATTCGACTCAAAATTTGTACTACAGCAACACTGTTGAAAGTCGAGAATAAGCCATCTGATAAGTAGGACTAATTTGTGACTTAGCTAAGCATTGGTGGTGAAACAGAAACATTTAAAAATATGTCTTAACTAAGTTAAGTCGGATTGGTGAAACCGGGCCATAATCTTGTTGAATTTTACTAAAAAACTATAACATCAGCTCTTGTAAAAGAATTTTGGGATTTAAAATTAACAGGTGGAGCGCAATCTTTTTATTTAAGGCAAACCATATACTTGGGATTAACTAATTGATTATATAAAATTTAAACACGCGCTCTACCTTTATAGTTTTAAGTCCCTAAATTCTTTTACAAGAGCTATTGTTAAAGTTTTTTTGTCAAAATTCAACAAGACTATGTCGGTATTAAAGGAAAAATTGTTTTCTATTTTTTGGTCCATTTATATAAAGGTAGTCCTTAAAATTTTTTATCATCTTTTTATTTTAAATTTTTTAGTACTGCCTACAAAAAGGCCATTGCAACTTTGATTAGTAATTTAAGTAATTCCTAAGTGAAAATTCTTATCTTTATTTATTTGTTCAAAATAGCAAGATTTAAGGGAATTACGCCCCGATTCCGAGCGTTACCGGTAAAATAGTACCCAGAACATTATGTAACCGAATATCGTTACCAGTTCTTTTATCCGCGATTCTGGCCCAAGTGGTAACGCTGTCATCACCGAAAAACTCACCAGTGTTTGTGGAGAAATTTGAAAGGTAGTTTTCTTCGCTTTCACGGTTACCACTTTGGTCCATTTGGACCAAAATGGTCCCTTCCAACCCCATCTGGTCCGCTGGTCCCTTTTCTTCAATTTTGGTCCTTTTTAGGCAGTAGCCACGATTGGTACTCTTCTTTCTTTTTCACTCAGGCAAAAATTCACAATATTGCCCAAAAATTCGCCACACTTTCGTTAGCCCCCATATAATTTTGAATTTACTTCAATGGAACTCTCACCATAAAAAATTGCTCAGTCAATAAAATGTACCAGAACAATAACATTTCACCTAGAATATAATTTATGCCAGGCATTAAAAAGAAAAGTGTTGCCAAACTTATTGTCGTTAATTGTTGATGAAATAACCGACTATCACCCTTGTTTTATAATAATATTAATAACGGCTAGATATTTCGATCGGTTATACAACACTATGTAAAATATATGAAAGTAAAAAATTGATTCTCGCCTAGCATAGCTTATAGCGAGCAATCTGCCGTGAGCCTAACACTTTCAAAACTTAAACAAGGAAATTCTATGCATTACTTCTCGTTTGGCCCTTTGATATTCAAATCTTTCTCACCCAGCTCAATGAGTTCAAGGAATTCCAGGACTATTGTGGTGTTAAGCCACGCAAGGTAATTGAAAATTAAGTACCTTGGCACAAGAAATATTTTAACTCGAAGACAGAAGGAAGCAAATGCAAAAGAGATTGGATTTCGGAAGAAAGGTTTTGTATAAAATTATTCCTGCAGGTGCTAGCAGAACCCGGAGGCCTGGGATCGAAACTCAAACTTACTGAATCTAGGCTCTGATACGAAGTTCAAACGTTAAGGGAAAAAGTAAGCATCTATAAAAATAGCAATAACAAAATTGCCTAGTCTCATTTATGATTTACTGAGTTTTCCACATACATAGTTCGGCAACACCAGAACGAAAATTTTTAACCGTTTCTTACTAAAACCTAACTGCACTATACATTTATTTCATTGCAATCACAACATAATGCTAGAGCCAAGAGCTTTGTGACCAAAACTAAGTTCACCACGTTTGGTTGGTGGAAGACGTAGACTTATCCTATGTCAAAATATAGTACCATTTTGGTTGCATGCACATATATTTGTTTGTTCAGCTTGAATTAAAGGAAAGTCTTCACTATGCTAGTAAAATATGGAAACATCCTAAAATTTTGTATTTTATACTAATAAAATAAAACAAAAATTTGGTCCTTTATTTCGATGAATTTTGGTGCCAAATGAAAACTTGGTGTGGCAACCGTGTTCGCTTTACCGAAAGTGTCTCACTTGTAGATACGAGGTTAACGAATAAACGGGACCATGTGTATATGCATATTATGCATGATAAGTTTGTACATAGGTATATTGTAATTTATTCTGTGAAAGTACATAATGTAAACAATATATATAGCAAGAGGCAACACTTTTTATACTCAGTTGAGCAGAGCTCACAGAGTATATTAACTTTGATTGGATAACGGTTGGTTGTACAGGTATAAAGGAATCGAGATAGATATAGACTTCCATATATCAAAATCATCAGGATCGAAAAAAAATTTGGTTGAGCCATGTCCGTCCGTCCGTCCGTCCGTCCCGTCTGTCCGTTAACACGATAACTTGAGTAAATTTTGAGGTATATTGATGAAATTTGGTATGTAGGTTCCTGGGTACTCATCTCAGATCGCTATTTAAAATGAACGATATCGGACAATAACCACGCCCACTTTTTCGATATCGAAAATTTCGAAAAATCGAAAAAGTGCGATAATTCATTACCAAATACGGATTAAGCGATAAAACTCGGTACGTGAGTTGAAACTTATGACGCAGAATAGAAAACTAGTAAAATTTTGGACAATGGGCGTGGCACCGCCCACTTTTAAAAGAAGGTAATTTAGAAGTTTTGCAAGCTGTAATTTGGCAGTCGTTGAAGATATCATGATAAATTTGGCAGGAACGTTACTCTTATTACTATATGTCATGCTTAATAAAAATTAGCAAAATCGGAAAACGACACGCCCACTTTTAAAAATAATTTTTTTTTAAATCAAAATTTTAAAAGAAAAGTTAATATCTTTACAGTATATAAGTAAATTATGTCAACATTCAACTCCAGTAATCATATGGTGCAACAAAATACAAAAATAAAAGAAAATTTCAAAATGGGCGTGGCTCCGCCCTTTTACATTTAATTTGTCTAGGAGACTTTTAATGCCATAAGTCGAACAAAAATTTACCAATCCTTGTGAAATTTGGTAGAGGCTTAGAATCTAGGACGATAACTGTTTTCTGTGAAAAAGGGCGAAATCGGTTGAAGCCACGCCCAGTTTTCATACACAGTCGACCGTCTGTCCTTCCGCTCTGCCGTTAACACGATAACTTGAGCAAAAACCGACATATCTTTACTAAACTCAGTTCTCGTACTAATCTGAACTCACTTTGTATTGGTGTAAAAAATTGCCGAAATCCGACTATGACCACGCCCACTTTTTCGATATCGAAAATTACGAAAAATGAAAAAAATGCCATAATTATATACCAAATACGAAAAAAGGGATGAAACATGGTAATTGTATTGGTCTATTGATGGAAAATATAACTTTAGAAAAAAACTTGGTAAAATGGGTGTGACACCTACCATATTAAGTAGAAGAAAATGAAAAAGTTTTGGAGGGTGAAATCAAAAGCCCTTGGAATCTTGGAAGGAATACTGTTCGTGGTATTACATATATAAATAAATTAGCGGTACTCGACAGATGATGTTCTGGATCACCCTGGTCCACATTTTGGTCGATATCTCGAAAACGCCTTCACATATACAACTAAGGGCGACTCCCTTTTAAAACCCTCATTAATATCTTTAATTTGATACCCGTATCGTACAAACACATTCTAGAGGCACCCCTGGTCCACCTTTATGGCGATATCTCGAAAAGGCGTCCACCTATAGAACTAAGGCCCACACCCTTTTAAAATACTCATTAACACCTTTCATTTGATACCCATATAGTACAAACAAATTCTAGAGTCACACCTGGTCCACCTTTATGGCGATATCTGGAAAAGGCATCCACATATAGAACTAAGGGCCACGCCCTCTGAAAATACTCATTAACACCTTTCATTTGATACTCATATCGTACAAACAAATTCTAGAGTCACCCCTGGTCCATATTTATGGCGATATCTCGAAAAGACGTCCACATATAGAGCTAAGGCCCACTCCTTTTTAAAATACTCATTAACACCTTTCATTTGATACCCATATCGTACAAAAAATTCTAGAGTCACCCCTGGCCCACTTTTATGGCGATATCTCGAAAAGGCATCCACCTATAGAACTAAGGCCCACTCCCTTTTAAAATACTCATTAACACCTTTCATTTGATACCCATATCGTACAAACAAATTCTAGAGTCACCCCTGGTCCCACCTTTATGGCGATATCTCGAAAAGGCGTCCACCTATAGAACTTAGGCCCACTCCCTTTTAAAATTACTCATTAACACCTTTCATTTGATACCCATATCGTACAAATAAATTCTAGAGTCACCCCTGGTCCACCTTTATGGCGATATCTCGAAAAGGCGTCCACCTAAAGAACTTAGGAACACTCCCTTTTAAAATTATCATTAACACATTTCATTTGATACCCATATCGTACAAACAAATTCTAGAGTCAGGCCTGGTCCACCTTTATGGCGATATCCCTAAATGGCGTTCATCTATAGAACTACGGCCCACTTCCTCTTAAAATACTCTTTAATACCTTCCAAACACATTCCAGGTTTACCCTAGGTTCTTTTTACAACATGGTGATTTTCCCTTACTTTGTCTCCACAGCTCTCAACTGAGTATGTAATGTTCGGTTACACCCGAACTTAGCCTTCCTTACTTGTTACTATTATCTTTACTTATTTGCGCTACCAATTCTTTATTTTTCAGTTTTGCCTTTTTCTAAACAACAGCTGTTGTGTGTTTATTTGTAAAAAATTATCCGGCTACTTTCGCGGGTAGAATACCAAAAGGGTGTAAAAGTTTCCACATGATTTCGTTACCGTGGTGAAGAATGTTGTTACCACACCAGAATCGGGGCGTTAGTGGAATTTTCGCTGACAACACTGGCGAAAACAACAGAATTCCACCTCGCATCATAAAAAGAGAATTCCACCTCGTTTGTCAGCTTTTTAATTTGCAGAGCTGATAATGGTGGTGAAATTCGCATACGCTTGAAAGTCTAAAAGAATCTTGGTGAAAGTCGAGTACGCCTAAAAGTATGCAAGGACATGCATTGAGTTGGGCCTTCAACGAGGTGGAATTCTACAACACCTGCAACACTCAGCAGGCTAGCCATGAAGGTATGGCCTAATCTTCTAAATAGTTCGACTTGTGCGTTACGTAGCTCAAACTTTTTGATCAAATATTGCACTGTCACCGAGTTTTTAACTATATTTCAGGTGTCAAGTCCAGGAAGTTAGTTAAAATTGGATTGAATGATTCCCAAATTAAAATTAATTTTCCTAATATCTCGATCCATGCGCCAACTAGCGATTTTTTTTAATCAAATATTGCATTGCCACCGGATTCCAATCTGTCTAAAATTTGGACTATATAAGGAAAAGCTACGCATTTTTGTCAAAACGGGTGTCAAATGCGATCTAAATTCAGTAGAGGAAAATGAGTTAGAAGTAGAAGTAGATTTAGAGGTAGGGGTAGGAGTAGAGGTAGCTGTAGAAGTAAAGATATAGTTGCATGTAGATATAGAAGTAGAGGTTCAGGTAGAGATGAAAGTTGGAGAGGGAGAACGAGAGGAGAGTGTGAATCCGTTCTCTGTACATATTGCTCAGTTTTAACTGCATATCATGCAGCAGTGGACTGGTTAACTGGTTCACGGATGGCTCGAAGTTGGATGGGAAGGTTGGAGGTAGAGATATACGTCGCCGATAAACGCCGCCGCCACTGCCGATTAGCTTGGTTTTTCGCACGCCGCCGCCGAATGTCAAAAAAAAATAGGCGCGGCGTCCGGCGTTTTACTATGTTTCTACTATTTTGAGACTGTCTAGGCCATTTATTGTTGTCTCGAAAATTGGTCTGATATGATCGAAAGGGGTATCAAGGGATGTGCATTAGGGCGGGTCGATTTAAAATTGCTCATTGCTCTGTGAAAATTGTATTCTAGGGATCAAAATAAGAAACTTTGCCGAAGGAACCAGACCTCTAAAACGAATTCTGATGTCTTTGGGTCGAACTTTTGGGTAGGGGCAATTTTAATTCTACCTGCTGTGTCTTGTGGTGGCTTAAAAAAACAACACACGCAATTTTACGATCTGCAATTGTGTCACAGTGATGCCTTGGTTTTAAAAGGGGGTTGTAAAAACGCTAATTTCTAATAATTTGTTTTAATTTCTTTTCTATTACTAAGTTAAATTAATTTTTTCATTTACATATATTCTGACTAAATAAATTTCTAAAGAGAAAAATAAACTCCAAAAAGAAAACACATAGGCATTTCAAAGTGGGATTTTTTCAAAATTTGCCCCTACGACCCAAAGGGGGGACATCAGAATTCGTTTTAGAGGTATGGTTCCTTCGGTAAAGTTTATTATTTTGATCCCTAGAATATGATTTTCACAGAGCAACGGGCGATTTTTTTGCCTCTCCACAAATCGACCCGGCCTAATGTGCATCACTGCCAGTTATAAAAATCCTATTGCGAAATTTAATACTTTCTAACCGTTCAAAAGTTATTTGAGAAAACAGGCGCTTTCAATTCCGGATTTCGCATTACCGAATTCACCAAATTATTAAAACAAAACACTCAAAGAAAAGTTATACATATAATAAATTTAAATGCTCACTTCGCATAATTTTTTCAAAAAATTAATAAAGAACAATGAATTTATATATAATGTAGAACACATTTTCAAAATGTCCTCAAGTTTTTAAAAAAGCAAGTTACCCGAAAAAGATGCCGAATTTTATATCCCGAGTGGCTGAAAGAATAAGAGAAATCAGTGATACAAAATCCTTTAGTATGCTCCAATGGTTTAAATTCTCCTTTGAAATGATTCTTACCTCATACTTAAGTTGCATATACATATCTTCAACATCTACGAGAAGAGTTGGAAAAAGAACTTTATTTGTTTAACTATAACCTGAGTTTAATGAATATGGTATCAGTCGAAGAAAAAGTTCGAATAATAAATGATGTTATGGCTCAAGCCATGAAATGTTTAAACTTTTGAAAAACAAGTTGAAGTAAAACTCATGAACAAATGGTATGATCGAGAGCTAACAGACTTAAATAAGTGTAAAAATAGCTTGTATAAAATTTGTCAAATAAACGGTGACTGGGTGCAGTATAAAACTATAAACAGGCAATACAAAAAATTAATTAAAATTAAGAAGACTAAATACCTAGAAAATAAAATTTCTATAAATAGCTAAAATAGTAAATAAATGTGGAAATGTCTAAAAGACACTGTTAATTTGAAAAAGAAAAATCTCTAATTAAAAAGATCGAAATCGATAATAAAGTATATGAAGATGGAAAAGATATATCTAATAATCTTAATATAATTTTCGTTAAGAGTATAAAAGATATAAACAATGACATTGAAATAGTCACAAATAACTTTAACTACGAATACAACGTGACCAGCTACTTCGAATTTGATGAAGTGACTGTCGATACAGTGACACAAATTGTTAAGAAGTTTAAACATAAGATAGGCGGAAATAATCTTATTACGGAAGGTGTAATTAAAGACTCTGTTATGTACACGGGATACTTTTATGCGAATATTATTAATGAAAGCTTCAGAACTGGTACAATGCCAGACTTTTGGAAGCTAACAACAGTTATACCTATTCAAAAAGTTAAAAATACTATAAAATCTAATGAAATGCGACCCATAAATACCTTGCCGGCCGATGAAAAAATTATTGAATCAATTGTAAAAGAACAGCTGGAACAGTACCTGGAGTTGAACAAAATTGTAATACCAGAGCAATCTGGTTTTCGAAAAAAATATGCTTGCGAGTCTGTTTTAAACTCAATTGTTTTTGAATGGAAAAACCAACTTAATGAAAAAAATTTTGTAATTGCGGTATTCTTAGACCTAAAATGAGCGTTCGAAACAATATCTCAACAAATTATGATAGAAAAACTTTACAGCATTGGAGTGAGAGATAAAGCGCTTGCATGGTTCAAAAGTTACTTCTCAAATCGCCGCCAAAGAACACTAGTAAATGGAACATTTCTCTCAAATGAAACACGAGTCGATATTGGCCTTCCACAAGGATCAGTACTTGCACCAATATTGTTTAAAATATATATAAATGATATAATTAAATCAGTAAACATTGTAACTTAAAGTTGTTTGCAGATGATACTCTCATTTTGATAAGCGATAACAATTTTAATATAGCTATGCAAAAAATGCAATCAGACCTAGATAATATATACCTATGGACGTGCCAAAACAAATTAAAGATAAGTGCCGATAAGACCAAGTATATGATTCTGAGTAGAACCCCCGTTAGTAACAGTTATGAACTAAAAATAGACAACAGTGTACTTATGGAAGTGTCAAAACTAAACTATTTAGGTATAGTTATTGATAATAGATTGAAATTTGAAGACCACATAAATGGTCTTAAGCAAAAGATTGCTAAAAAAAATAGGTTTCCTGTACAGGGCATGTAAATACGTATCGAAGAAGCACAAGATCTTAGTATATAGAACTATAGTGGAGCCCCATTTTGCTTACTGCCCTAACATACTGTTTCTGGTGGCAGATAACATAATAGATAGCTAACAGAAAATGCAAAATAAGGCGATGAGATTTATATTAAATAAAGAACGTGATACTACGACAAGTGATATGCTGAACATATTACAATGGCTTAGTGTTAAACAGCGTATACTTTATTTTGTAATGATTTTTGTTTTTAATATTAAAAAAGGGAATTTACCGGAGTATTTGAGCAATAATATTGCATACCAAAAAGATATTCACAATATTAATACTAGAAATAAGAGTAATTTTAGGCTTCCGCTCTTTTCCACAGAAAGCGGACAGCTCAACTTATTTTACAAAGGATTAAAAATATTTAATGAACTTCCTTTAGATATAAGAAACTCTGAAGAGCTAAATGTATTTAAAAAGAAATTAATATCATATTGTCGTACAACTGCAATAAGATAGATAGAAGAGATCTCATATAATATGTAATATGTGATATGGAGTTATTAATCTAGGCTTATAAGCTGTAATAAATAAATAAATAAATAAATAAATAAAATAGCGTCTTAGATTTGATTTTCACACTTCATCATTCGACACCCACTCTCCCGGTTTGACATTTCCAAAAGTTGGTGGCCCTATACCCAACTAGTACCTTGGAGTGAATCACATTGGATATAGCCTATCAACCGTGTTTAAATGTCACCTAGACGTTACGGCTCCTGTTACAAATGTGAATACGTAAGCACATATATTTACGAGGTGAGGCTTTGTCCTTCGCAAAACCCCCCAAAGTGGTGAAGTAAAAGCTTTCTCAAGACAGTCGAATATATGATCGGGTATTCTGCTACGCTAACGTAGGGGATAGTCGAGCTAGTCTGAAAACTGAAGGCGGTTATCTATAATGAGCTCTTATATCATAAGGCCGGAAATGAAGACTATTGAAGTAAATTTATCGAACACAAACGTATGCAAATTTTGGTCTACATTTTAAAACTTTTATCCACGGTCCTTGCAAGTTTAAATTATGTAGATGCGCCAAGGATTATACGATTTTCACCCACGAGTTACGCAAGGATATCCACTTAGACTGCTTATGATATCGAGGGCAGCATCCTTGTCAGAATAGTTACTTCCTAATGTTTCAAGATGTTTTTTTGGTGTAGCTCGGAAGCATAGCGCGACAAAAACATCCGTCAGAAAGTTTCCGGAGTTACACCTAGAGCTTCTAGGAAAGTGACGTCGACGAAGGTATGAGTTCGAAGTCGCAGTCCTATAGCTTCTGTGCTGGCATATTGTACAAGGGCCAGGATGCGTGGTAGCGACTGAAGGCGCCCTTTGGGGCGATCAACAATAAGCCAATATTGATGCTAATAGTTAAAACTGTGCCACGACAGCCATGACTTTTAATAGACCATCAATAGCAACCGTAAGTCGCCTTTGTGCGTAACCAACAAGGAGCCACAAATGATTTAAAGAAATCATGCTGACGACGGGTATTATAGTTAGCCCAGAACATCTCCTTCAGTGAAAGTATGCTACAAAAGTGTTACTACCATTTTATGTATTTCTCCCTCTCTCTGCAAGAAAATTTTCTGAACGATCCGCTAGAGGCAAAGACCGCGGATCTTTCCGAAATGGCCGAAACGTCGATTTCCTTAAATACATATAAACAAAACCTTTCCAAATATTATTTTTATAAATTTTCGCTTTACAAGCCTCCCAGATACTCATCTGCAAGTTAATGATGTTGTTCCAGATAGTCAAACATACCATTGATGGCAGCAGTATGTTTCCATATCCATTAGGTGTGGACAATGTGATACTCTGAAGTCCAGCCATTCAATTCAGAGGTTTATGCCGATTACTTTGGCGGTGCGCCGGACACGCCGCCGGCGCCGGTATATAATAAAGCCTACGCCGCCGCCGCCGATTAAGTTACCGGCGTAAAACCTCTAGTTGGAGGAGGACTTCTCTGTCGGGAGCTCAACGTAAGCCGCAGGTTTAAGTTGCCTGATTTTGCAGTGTCTTCCAAGCGGAGGTTGCTGCAATTTAGGATGAGGTGCATGTAATGTTGATTCTGAGAATTCAACATCTACACCGATAATATACCCAGAAATTGTCACGCGTGCCTCTTAGCGCGTAGGGATGTAACTGAACCGAATCTGAATGCGTATAGAGAATATGGAGTATCCCTGGCACGTGTTGTTTACTCCTCTATAGTTGGGTTTAGATTTACTTAACTTAGCAAACGCTGGGCGGACATTACCTCTTGCAGGATAGCAATACTCTTTTGGACGATGGTGGATAGAAAGTAGTCTGCTTAAATTATTTAGTACACCAAACTCATCGATTAATGGTGATTGAAGTTTTGACGCGTCAACGTCCAATGGTATTCTATGCGGTATGTTTCAACAAACTGGAAAATCGCTCTTGGTACAGCGGCAAGCTGAGGATGACGAGGTGATATCATCGAGATAACGTTTCAAGTTTGACTGTCCACTTTTTTGCAGAACTAGGCGAAAGTATTATTATTAGTTTCGTCTCATCAGTATCACCGAAGGACTTGTCCAGAGTCGAGATCGGTTTTGTTCGAAACTGCTTCTTTGCCACGCAATGGTCGTCTAAGGCTAGTGACAGAGCTTCCGCTATAAGCTGTGCTAGAAATTTTAAATGTTATATAACTTTTTATCTTATATTACAGAAATCTTCTAGCATCCACCCTGTCTTCAGCCTACGTAGCTATAGCTTACGTCACCGCTATCGTATTTTGTGTTACAACGGACCTTCATGTTGTCCATGTGAGCTTATCCTGCATTAGAGAAACTGATCGGACAGGATGATAGCAGCCCGAGTTGGCAGAAGCGTTATGATGTAGTTCTACTATTCCAAAATTCCATCAAACTTTATAATCTATGTCCTTGCATCAATATCCCCAAGGTAAAATCTGTGTAAAATTACACATCACACACAATCATTTAATTTCATAAAATTTTACATTTGCATTCTACCATAAAAATCATTAAAGATGGTAGCATGATAAAAGGAATATATTATGTAAGTGCATAGAAAATATATATCAGATAAGCACGAAGTTAAATGCAACGCCATTGGCTAAAACACAAAATGCATTAAGACGAATGTATTAGGGGCGCACCCTAAATTGTTGCGCTCTATCAAAACAAAGGGATGAAGATTTATGCAAGGATATTGAGCAGCTAAGTTAAGTAGAAGACAGTATAAAGTAACTGTACTGTGAATGTGTAATTTTGTATAATGGAAAAAAATTTAATGCACACAAATGACGATAAAGTTTTCATAAATTAATTAAAATCAAGAAAGTGAAGATATGAGAAAGCTAGAATATCGAATGGGTTTGTTATATACAGAAATAGAGTTGGTGATATGAAGATAATTGTTTTATGTTGCTAATGTTAGGAGGGAGGAAAATTAGAAGGTTAATGGTTCGTCTAAACTAGAAAAGTTACTTTTACGTACTTACATCCGAAAGCATCTCAAGGCGATTAGACAAACTAAAAAGATGTCCGGCACCACTGAAAAAATTTAGTTAGCACGTTTTTACAGCAGCTCCTGTGAAGTTAAATTTTGATCTCAGTTTTGTCGAACACCTACTTTCCGCTTTTCAAACAACACATTGCAGCTCATCTGAATGACGATCGAGGGATCAATAATAGTCTAGTGTGGAAAGTGGGAATTGGCACGCAGCAGAACCCCTTGGACATTGAGGCGGTGTAAAGTCAACTGTACCGGTGATAGCTTTTAATCCCTTTTTTTCTGTTGTCTCTATACTTGTCTTTAGTTCCTTATTTGACATCGTTTTCGTGTTCTGTACTAATTTCTTTAAATTATCATATTTTTCGTTGAGTAGGAGCAACAATAACAACTAACAATGATAGTTGGCTGTTATTGCAAAGCGGGGATTGCACATTTCTTGCAAGCAATTATTTTATATATATTGTAACGAATTTTGGAAAATTCCTGATAATTATACACCTTCTACTAACGTACGAATCGCTGAACTGTCGAGTAAATAACTCCAATATTCAGTATTGCAAAATGGTCTTTATTTAGACTACTTTGGGAGTAGTACTTCACAATTACCGCGTACTTCACTAAAGCGTGTTAAAATCAAACTGATTGATTATCTTTTGCACCGCGCTGCTTTTATACTCTCAGTTAGCCTCGTTCGCCTATTTCTCCTAAGGTCTAGACTTTTCATGAAAATGCCTGCTGGAACAGTTGTATCTCATTCTTGGTTATTTATTTATATACATGAATATCTGTAGTTTATGTTTTTCTTTTAGCTATATGTGTGTATATTTGTGTGTAACAACTTCTGCTCTTAGCTGATGACTACGTATGTGTATGCAGTGCACGGACTTTACCACTTTTTTGGTAGATCTACTATTTTTAAAGAGAATGTTGGTAGACGAAAAATGAAAATAGTAGTAGAAGATGGTAGATTTTTTTTTCAAGAAAACAATATCTACAGTTTATATTTGTACAAAATAATTCATAACTTATTGTATAAAAAATAAAGTCAATTTCAAGGAAATAACACGTTTAAAAAACATGTAAACAAAACAAAAAAATACATGTAAATTTGTATATATGTACATAGCTTATGCCTATATGATATGGAATGGGGGGATTCCCCCCGGGTCCGGGGTTTTTGAGGGGCCCGTGATTTAGAGGTACTAAGGCATTTTTTTTTAATTCAGGAGAGTTTTGGTTGTTCCATGTGCAAATTTTAAGCCGAATTTCAACAGCAACAAATATTGATAATGATTTTTTGCCTGGGCCAGAGGAGACAATAAAAACATCAAACAAAAATGTATGTTTACATGAATCCGAAATCGTAAAGTTTTCGTGGTGACACTGATGAAGGTTCATCTTCAAAAAGTCTTCCAACAATACCACCAACTCTGTATCAAAGTCCAGATTATTTAAACGACTTCGATATCGGTACCGCGAATAATGAGTTTTTGCGATCTGAAGAAGTCAACGAAATAATTCGTCGAGGTCATCAAAGTGTCCTGATTGTCATGACGAGGCATTTCCTACCTCGTTGTTAAACAGAATCTTGCCAAAAGGAAAGTGGAGCGTGACTGGTTAGTGTGAAGTGCCAGTAGCAATGCTTTTTATTGCCTACCATGTCGTCCGTTAAGCACCAACACTTTAAATCGACCTAAAATTTGTTGTGCGGATATTCGAGATTCCAGGTATGGAAGAAGCTATACGATAAACTGCCATCACACGAAAATACTCAAGATCACATTAAATGTTATATTCAATGACGATCTTTACAAAATCTAATTCAAAAGGAGGCTACAATTGATACACTTATCAATGACCAGCTAATCACTGAAACTCAAAAGTGGAAGGTAATTTTTTAATAGAACTTTGGACACTATTTTAATTTTGGGTGGAAGAGGCCTAGCTTTCAAAGGCGAAAGTATACATATCAGTGAACGAAACGATGGACATTTTTGGGCATCTAAGATCTCATAAGCCATTATAATCCGATACTTAGAGATCATTCAGAGAAAGTTAGAATTTCACAACAGCAGCAAAAACGTTTACAAGTTCACTATCTTTCCCCAGACATTCAGAACGAGTTTATAGAAATTTGTCAAAGCACGTGAGCCAAGTATTTTGCTATTATCGTTGATGTTATGCCTGGTGCTAGTCACGTTGACTACGTTCATTTTGCGCTAACTCAATTTCAATTAGAAAGCAACAAATTTTACAATTCAAGAACGGTCTGTGACTTTCGTGAATTGTAACCAAAAAACTGGTCGGAAAATCGCTGATCTAATTTGCCATACTCTAGGTAAACATGAAATCCCATTAAAAGATTGTCGTGAACAAGGGTATGATAACGGCGCCTATATTAAAGGAGCTTACAACGGAGCACAACGTCACATTCTCGACAAAAACTCGAATGCTGATTACTCGCCTTGTGCAACCCACAGTCTCAATTTATGTGGTGTTGATGCTGCAGAATGTTGTACGGCTGCAATTACTTTCTTCGGAGTTGTACAAAAATGTTTTACTATTTGCAGCAGCACTCCACAATGATGGGACATCCTCAAAAAAAAATGTACCGAGCTCTCTTCATAGTCTTTCAGCTAAAAGCCAAATTTGACTGCGCAAGCATACAGCGATGTCACTGGCATTCTCAAGTACATCAACAAGTTCGAATGTATCTTGCTGTCCTCAATTTGGTTCAAAATACTGACTTCCATTAATGAAAGAAACGTGGTCCTCCAAGCTAGAGACGCCACCAAAGATGTTGAGGTCCGACATCTAGATGCCTTATTAGCTAATTTGAAGTTGATCAGGAACCAATGGGAAACAATTTTAAACGAATGCAAAACAGTTGCTATTCAATTGAACATCTCGCGAAAGTTTCCGGACATTCGAAAGAGAAAACCCAAAAGACGTTCTGAAGATAACTTAAATGAGATGATTACGGATGATTCAGAGTCTGATTTTAAAAACAATACATCACTGGTGATCGTTGATTCGGTAATCACTGGCATTACTGACCGATTTGCAGCTTTGAGAAATTTGAGCGAGACGTTTTCCTTTTTGTGGCAATTTGATGCCATGGATGAAACTACGGTTAGAATGCGAAATAATGCACTTGAAACACATTTACGAAGCAAATTTTGATAAAGGTCTGTCACCATTGGAATTGCTAAATGCCATCTTTGTTCAAAATCTGTATACAATATTCCCCAACATTTGTGTTGCTCTACGTATCTTTTGCACTATACCTGTCACTGTAGCTAGGCAGAACGTTCCTTCAGCGTCCTTTCAAGAATCAAAAGCTTTCATAGATCGTGTTCATCTAAAGAGCGAGTTTTAGGACTTGCCACGCTTTGTGTTGAATCCGTTTTGGCAAGACAGTTAAATTTTGATATTATTATAAAAAATTTTGCAGCGAAAAAAGCAAGTAAAGCCACTCTTTGATATCCGAACTTACTATATTGAATAATTAAAATTTATAATCATCAATAAATTTATCAGAAATGTATTAAAATGTTACCAAATAACTAGAAAATATTATTTGGAATATTATGTGGCTGTTAAAAGATAATTTTATTTCTACGTTACAATAAAATAAAATAAATAGTAAATATTCTATGTTAATTTTATTGTCAGCTCTTAGTCCAAAAATCATTTAGTTGATGTGGCAAACATTTTTTTTGATGTAATCCATCAATAATGATTCATGAATGAAACGTCATTAATTCAAGTTAATCAAATGTATTAGTGGATTTTTTATAGGGGGCCCCTAAATTGTTTAGTCCCGGGCCCGGATTTTCTCTCTACGGCCCTGCATGGGGTACTCGCGATTTTTGCAGGGAAATTGCACGTATTGCAAAACTTTTGTGTGTATTTTGTTGTTCTGACTTTACAATTCGTGCACCGTTTGCAAGACAAAGCGAATCATCCTTAGATATTGCAGGACAAGTTACATTGCATTGGAAATTTTCCACCATAATTTCTCATAAGCAAATAACAAACTCAGATAAGTTCTTTAAAAATAAAAATTTAATTTATTCTAAAATCAAATGTATACTTATTCTAAATTAAAACTTAATATTTAAATTACTATCATACAGTTAAGAATATACGTAGTATACTTAGTTATGGTATGATATGCTGAAATATGGTATGTTCAAATTATAAAATTTTTTTATAAATAATTGCGAATGTGTATTTAATATTCATATGAAAAAGAGTATTTTTCAGTATTAAGGAATTGTAAATGCTAACAATTTAGAAAGGCACTTGAGATGTTATATCAATAGATTAAACAATTTGATATAAGATTGTGTTTGTGCAGCAAAGTGAATCCAAACTAAATTCCAAAAGACAGGCACTTAATTCTTGTGAGGGCATATTACACAGCAGTGAAAAGAAAAATAGCAGTGGCAAATTTTTTAAAATTACTCTTTTTATTTTCGATATGTTAAGAAAAAAACCTCTATCAATTTTGAAACTGAAATTATTCAAATCAATCTTAAAAACGTTTTCGAAAAAATTGCATGAAAACTTCGAACTTTTTATTTGGTGTTTCAGATTTTCTGCCATATAAAAAAAATTGTTCACACTTTGTATGGCGGAGAGTTTAAAACATTCTTCGGAAAAAAATTTTTCATAAATAAATGCGATTTTTGAGGGACCTATAACTTGCTCTTTGTGGGACTAAAATTGATTTGGCTACAAAACTGCAAACTCAAAACAATTAGAGAACTCCAAAATTTTATGTACACAATTTTAAAAAATTTTGGATTTTCTAGAATTTTCTCCAAAACGTTTTGGATTAGTTTGTTTTTTCTTAAAATACCAAAATAAATTAGTTGACCAAATATACAAAAGTTGAAACCTACTTTTCTGTTCGCTGCTGTATATTAAATTTTGGTGTTTTTTCTAAATAATATAATAAAATAATAAAAGTATCAAAAATACATATGTTGTAAAGTTCATAAAAAACTATTGGGGTATTCACTTTACTCTGACTATCAGCTTATCTGCTTATGTGGTTATAGGTTTAACACAGTTTATAAAAACAGCATACACTGTTGGGAAATAATTTCTCAGCAGAAAAGTTCATAACGAGTTAAAGTGAATACCCCACATATATCCAAATTACATTTATTGTTTTTAAAAAAGAAAAGCCCAGTATTTTCGAAAATCAGTTGTCAAAATGTTCAATATAAAGTCGTTCATTTAAATATTTTTCTAAAAGTCTTAAATAACATATTTATGCTTATAATTTAAATAAAAAGACTAAAGTATATATTTATTGTTTTTCCATACAATAAATAAAATATTTAGGAGCAAAAATATAAAATTATGAATATTCATCAATAAAAAGTAAAAAAAAATTAAGAAATAAAAAAAAGCAAACACAAAATCAAATTTCATTAAAAAGTATTTTCAACATTAATAAGTGTAAAATAAGTTACAAAATTATAATAATAATTAATTATAAAAACATAAAATTTTATAAATAAAAATGATTACAAAATTATGTATTGATAGAAATTACATGAGGCAAACGTTCTTAATGCAATTACCAGCTCGGAAGAAATTGTATATGCTAGTAAATATAAATAAAAAAAATCTATTTTTATGGAAATAAATATTGTAACGAATTTTGAGAAATTCCTGATTTTTATTCGCCTTCTGTTAACGTTCGAATCGCTGAACTGTCGAATAAATAACTCAAATATTCAGTATAATAAAGCGTTCTTTATTTAGACTAGTTTGGGGGTAGTATTTCAATTATCGCGTACTTCACTAAAACCTGTTTAAATCAAACTGATTAATTTATCCTCAGCTTGCACTGCTTTTATACTCTCCGTTATCTGGTTCGCATATTTCTCCTAAGGTCTAAACTTTTCATGAATATGCCTTCTGGAACAGTGGTATCTCATACTTGGTTATTTAGCTATATGCGTGTGTATGTGGGAGTAGTAACTTCTGCTCTTAGCTGATGATAAAGTGATGTGTGATTGTTTCTCTTTCTTCAAGCTGCTGGTTATGTGTATGTGTGGCTGCTTGCTTTGATGTGTTCATGTGCATAAGTGTGTCTGCTTGCTTTATTGTTGTGCGTTTATTTAGTAGTATCATAATGATGTATAGAAATGCTAATATTCGCCACAATATTTATGTACTCCCAAGAAAAATTAAAAAAAAACTATTTAAGCACTAGATTTTACCCCCTTCAAACGCTTGGAACTTTAAATTTTTTAATAAAAAAAACACATGTACCTGCTAGGAGATTTTAGGGTGGGCTTCTCTTTCAATTTAAGTCGTGGTACATTTTAAATTTTCATTACAGAAATGTAATCGGAGTGCTTGCCAAACCACTGCAGAGGGGTAGTAGTGATTGATTTTTTTTCTTATTAATAAACTATCTTCTTTGTTTCCAAGTTACGCCCTTTCCAGAAATTCTCGAAATCGATGTGAAAATACGTTTTTCAGACCATGTCTACCCCAACGCCACCTATGTACTGGAGTGTTAAGTGGTCACTCAACGGTATGTAGTTTATCTCAAAAATGTGATATTGCACTATAAACAACCATTTGCTCATACCTTTCGATTAGTGCTTATATTGTGAAAACACTTTGCAACGATACCCCTGGGTCACATTTAGATCCTTTAATTAGAGTAAGATATTGTGGCGAATGTTAGCGTCACTATGCTGTTAGTAAGTAAATGCACAACAACAATAAAGCAAGCAGCCACAATTGTGTACATGAACACATCAAAGTAATCCATTTACACACGTTCATAGCAGGCGACGAAGTACAATATCTCACATACACATATGTAGTCATCAGCTAAGAGCAGAAGTTTTTAGTCACACATACACACGCATATAGCTAAGTAACCAAGTATGTGATACAACTGTTCCATGTTCGTGAAAAGTTTAGACCTCAGGAGAAATATGCGTACGAGGCAACAGAGAGTATAAAAGGAGCGCAAGCTGATGATAACTAATCAGTTCTATTTAAACACACTTTTGTGAAGTACATGATAGTGAAGTATAATTGTACTACCCCCAAAGTAGTCTAAATGAAGACCATTTTGCAATACTAAATATTGGAGTTATTTATTCGACAGTTCAGCGAATCGAACGTTAGCAGGAAGGCGCATAATTATCAGGAATTCCCCAAAATTAGTTACAATATTGAAATAAAAACCATCTTATTTTAACGCCACCGTCAATAACATTCGTTTGATACTCATATATCATAGAAACACATTCAGGGTTACCCCTAGGTCACATTTCGGCCTATATCTCGTAAACAGGTTTAGATATGACAAACAAATTGTCTTATGGTTAAAGCCGACATTGGGAGTTCTCGTTTGAGACCTGCTTTATAAACATATTCGAAAGTTGCTCAGGTCTATATTTAAAGAGAGAACAGAGAGGATACAACCTCCTTTCTATAGCATTTCAAAATTATTTTCGGATTCATATCTGAACTATTATTTGACAGCTTTGGTAAATGCATGATTGTTTTCTTAGTGTTGTTATATTATTTTCAAAATAATATCAGAATATTTTGGGATTGGTTTAAAATTATCGTTGGTTTAAAATTAAAATTAATATTAATATAAATATCGGGACAATTAAGGGATTATTTCTACATTTGGGTTTTTTACATTATATTTGGCGACCATTTCGAGTTTATTTCTGGAATATTTCGCAATTGTTTTCGGGACCATTTTGCAATGGAGCGCAAGTACCTGGATCGGGATTGATATTTTTAATGAGTCAAGGTTAATAAGATGGCCTTTATTTTGAGGGAGATGCAGACAGTAGTAATCATAATACAGTTGGTTAGGAAGATTGGGAAGGTTTAGTGCTTATAATAGCGATTAAAACATTTGTAACGAAAATTTTTGAGATAATTTGAGTTTACTTCTTTAAAACGTTTCTTCCGAGCTGAAACTTTAATATGACTGGGCGATTTCTCCAAAAGCGCTTAGGATATAAAATATGTAGAATAAGTTTATTTGCTTAAAATTAAAAAGTTTTCACTTTAATTAAGATAAAAACTAATCTATAATTTCTTTATCTAGCATTTATATATATACTACACTCAAAAAAACATTTCGAGGAGATTTTTTTGAGTGTTGTTTAATTTTTGTGTGTGTATAAAACTAACTCAAGGCGAATTCATAGAAGGTGTTGGCAAAGCGAATTCAACCAATTCGCTGTGCAGAAGAATGCCAAGTCAAAAGAGAATGTTCATTGATTTCGACTAACTGACATATTATTGTACAAGGCGTTTTATGGAAAATAATCAAGAATAAGCAATCAGCTCTTGGAATAACAACAACTGAATTCGCCTAAAACTAATTACTAAGTTGTTAACAGTAAAATTATACATATTATTATACTATACTCGCATTAAAGTGCATAGTTCAATAACGTGCATTTTATGTTTGAGACTTGGCTATGTAAGCGTTTGCATTCATGCTGTCCACAGCTTTGGCGATATTTTCGCTTTCTCGCATTTTCTCTCGCGCTATAACTGCGTTGTGCTCACGCGATTGCAGAAAACATCTCAGCAAATGCATAGTTAATTTTCTTCACGTATTATCGCAGGCTCTCCTTCATCACAACTTTATCATTTGTAATAGTAACCGCCAAATTGATAAGTCGGCGGATGTTGTATACCATTTGGATAAAATAAATTATGATGTGACGAAGAGCGTACTGGCGGATGTGGGCGGTAGGCCTTTGAGTTGGCGGCATTGTTGGAATAATTTATATGCGACGGCACGTAAGCTGTAGCATCATCACGTGCATTGATGGCATAACGACGTGCACATCGTTCTTCAATATTTGATGGCGGCCAACGTTGGTAATGGCGTGTTGAGTCTTCTGAAGAGCGGCGGCGATGATAACGTTTCGCAGCGGCATTCGATGGCGCAGCGCTAAACTTTTGATGGTAATTACTCTCATCCCCACTAGCGGCGCTATGTAATACTGCCGCACGATATTTGCGACGAGAACGTTCATCTAACGAAGAGGGTGGAGTATAGCAAACCGCAGAAGCAGCAGCAGCGCGCGTCACTACTGGCATATCGATCACATCATCACCGTGCGCTGATTGACGCCGTTGCATATGCATGAAATCTGCAGCGTAATTATCATATGCTCTCAAGCCCAAACTGCTTAGCTTACGTGACACTTTCTGCTCATCGTCAAGACGTACGCGCCACTCTTGTGCCGTCACTTGTGGTCCAGTATAGAGTTCATTGTGTGGTTGAAATTCTGATGGTGAGTTGGTGTAGAGATTCGTATAAGATGAGCGACGCCAACCCTCTTCGTAGCGGCGTCGTGTGTGCTCATCTTCTAATGCTTGACGACGCTGCGAACGACTTGAACTGGACTCAGATGAATCTTCACCCGATGTGCCGATACCTAAATCTTTTTCGTCGCCGTAAGCTTTGTAGGGTGCACCGAGAAAGCCTTTACCTTTGCCATAAGGTGCGACTAGCCCTAAAGGGGTGTGCTGTTGTAAGTAGTATGAGTTCAACTTATCCATACTGGACAATTTCATTGGACTTTCTATATCAGAGATCTCATCATTGTCATCACCCAAATCAGTGCCAGACCAAGTTTGCCATGAGCCCGGACCGAAGAGTGACAAAAGCACTGGTAGTAAGAAGAGACCATGCATCGCACCAAAGATATCACCAGGAAAACCATTTTGAAGAAAACGAGAAAAATATATGATTGTGCGAGCAGTAAAGCGATATGCCAAGTATTGTAGAGCTTGAACCCTGTAAATTGGCAGACCAAGCGAGTGTAGCGCCTCACGTACGCGCGCTTTTGGACTACGTTTCTTCGATGACATATAGTGTAGCAATATGCGCAGTGAAGTCCACCGAGAAGCCAATACACATAATAAGATTAATCATAGATATAGAATCCAGATTCACATCCCACAGAGCCATATAACCAGCTACGCCCAACTCAATTGATATGATCGAAAATGCGACCCACAGCGAGCATAGAATATTCGGTATGAATATGAAAGAGATGATCATCATAATAATCGCGCCAACGATCATCGATTGCAACGAAGTCGGACGCACCAGCTCGAATTGATCGAAGAACACAAAGTAAGGATGAAATATTGAGGCATTCAGCGGTGACTCTTTGCAAATCTTACGCAAATCGCGTACCATTTCCTTTTCATGATTTGTATCGGTGATATTTACAGCTTGTATGAGAAAACGTGAAGCAATAATGCGCGTCCTCATTCTCATTAAATTTAACATCGAGTGAGAAGGGATTACCAGGGAATAGCCAATGTTCTTTCACAGCATCAATAAAAGATTGCTCATCATCAATTGAGATATTCAAATAATCATTGTTCCGATCAACAAACGAACGAAAAGAACGTATCCATGATTCGGTATAGAGTGATGAGGTAACATATGAAGTATTCTCAAGTGTGCGCGTTAGTTTCTTCAATTTGATCTTGTACCATGGGATCGGAATAGTTTAGATCGCCTGTTATGATGACCTGTATGTGAGAGTAAGATAACATTGAAAGAAAATTAAAGAAAATAAAGAGTGCACGTCTCTCTTACCTGCATTCGATATGGAAATTCGCGATAATACTCATCCTCACGATCAAAAAACTCCACTGAATATGAGTCCGCCTTTGATAATTTACGCCGTTCCAAGCCTTCTTTGATTTGTGTAACTCCATAGCAAGCGCAGCTAAATATGTTGCGAAGATGAGTATAATAAATATTTTACACCACTTATTATTGATCACAGCTGCTAGATAATCTTTGAAGAAGGCCATGAACATGTGATCTTTATTATCGATTGGATTATCGGGATCATCACGGTTAATGCCACCTGCCATAATGGCTTTGTAGAGGAAGTTGCGTTTTTCTGCGGATTAAAAATAGGAGAAATTAAAGAAAAACAGTTAGCTATAATAGTTGGGCAGAGTGTTGGAGTGGGAGCAGAAGTGGAGTGGGAGTAGGAGTGATTGTTGGACTAAGAGTGGTAGCGGTAGTGAGAGAGGGAGTGGGAGTGCGAGTGGGAGTAGAGTAGCAGTGGGTGTGAGAGAAGGAGTACGAAAATGAGTAAAAGTGTGTGTAGGCCGTAGTAGTGGGAGTGGGAGTATTTGAGTGAGTGGGAGTATTAGTTGTAGTGATATGGTAGACGTAGTGACAGTGGTAGTGGTAGTGAATAGTGGTATGGTAGTGTGTAGTGGTAGTTATGTTGTGTGGTACTGGTAATGGTGGTAGTGTAAGTGGGACTCGGAGCTAAAGTGGAAGTAGTATTGTGACTGTAACTGGGAGGGAAAGCGCGAAAAGGTCAGGAATAGGAGCATGAAATGAAGGAGTAAATAAGAGAGAGGGGTGAAAGAGATGGTACGATGGGAAGAAGAACAGTTTTTCTCATAAAAAACGTCTGCCAGATATGCTAGTCAATATATATAAAAATCAAATTCTGTGTGTGTGTGGTGTGTTCGCTCTGGAAACGTATTTCCCACACTTCAATCATCACCAAATTTTGGTTATGGGTTCCATCGATCGACACGAAGATTTTAGGATAAAAATAATTTCGATATATAAAAGGGCGTGGCACCTCCCATACAAATGGATCTTTGGTACTGCATAACTTTGAAGATATACATGCTAGAGAACATTGACAAATCTGTAAGGAGTTATATGTCGTCAATCCCTAACACCACCAAGACACTACGAATTGGAAAAAGGGGGCGTGTGGCACCTTCCTATCAAATGGAATTCTTCAAAAGTATGGTTGCCGTGCAACTTAGGTTATTTAACACCTAAAGTCTGACTGCATTGTTTAGTTTGGCTGTTATTCCCTTTTGAAAGTTTAGTAATCTTCCGCCGTTAAAAAAAATTGTTAGCTTCAGTCTATCTACAATTTCTATAAAAATTACAATTCTGTGTATGTGTTCCCTATGGAAACGTATTTCTCACGCTTCAATCATCACAAAGTTTTGGCTATAGGTTCCTTCGATCAAGACGAAGGGTTTTGATATTTCAGATTAAGAGATTTTAAATTTAAATGTTTGGCTATGCGAACGAGCAATCTTAGCTCCAAAATGATCATGTAACAAAATCAATGATCGCATTCAAAAACCAAATTCTTGGTAAAGCGACCGAAAGTATAAATCGATCGAATTGTGCAATGGAACCAGACTTTGCGTTAAGAAATTATTGCCGAATGTAATCGAAGCAACAATCCTCAGCGGTAAAAGCAAAAGTGAGATGTGCTCTTACCACGTATCCCAATGATTCCTACATATTGCCATCGATTTTAAGCACTTACAGTTTCCTGTACGCTGGCTTTTGCTATACAATGAACAAATCACAAGGACAATCGCTTACAGGATTAAGTATAGAGAGGCCGTGCTTCCCACTGGCCAGCTATATGTGCTTGCTCTAGAGTTGGAACGCAAAGAATTACTTTATCTTTGCACCGAACGAAAAAGATGGAAAATATTGTGTACCCACAGCATTACAATAAGATACAATAATAAATGTTTTAAACGAAAATTTCACCAAATATGCGTACAAAATTCAATTCAATTACAGAACAATAAACTAATTATCAACAAACGAAATAGAAAAATAACGCAACATTCATTCGATCTCGTGCGTTACAACGTACGCCGGGTAAAGCTAGTAAATTTATAAAAGTGCAGATATAAACCTGAAGAATCAATCAAAAAGTTACACAACTTTGTGTACACTAAACAAAACAATCTTATTCGCAGTTTAATACAATTTCTGCATTTAAAATAATTCTTGCAATTTTCTAAGACATAATTTAATAAAATTCTGTTTTGTTCTACCATAGCTAACATTGACCTAGAAGTGTATGCGTTGTTGCATTGAGTTCAGCAAGCTCTACGTCTTTTTTTCATTGCATCGATCACATAAACGCAATTTGTAATGCGCCAATCATGTTTGCTCTAATAACATTATAACTACTTGTTTTTGTTGTTATTTTTTTTTCTATTTCCTTGCACAGGTGTAGTAAGCCACAAGTAAGCTCTACTACTTTTCCCCTTAAATGAAAAATAATTGAAAGAATATGTGCGCTCTGTTCATAGATCGCTTAATGTTGGACTTTCAAGATCTCTAGCCTTTGGTATTGTTTGCGATCGTCAACAAGTTTATTGTGCTGAGAGGTTAAGTAAGTGGAATTCTATGATGATTTTGTGTTTATGCTGCAATATGAAAGAGTAAATGAAAAGAAATGGGTTGTCTGGTCAGTGTCCGCCATCCTAAATTGAATGAGATAGTGAGTCACGATCACTTGAAGATCATTAGAAAAGTATGTCGTATGTTATTGTAAAAGCTATAGGTGATTAAATTTCTTATACTATAAAATATGGCAATACAAAATTTGAAGAGAAATATATCTAACCCTTACTATTTTAAGAACACCATAATGATCTGCGCTAATTGGTTGTCATTGAAGCTATGGAAGTTATTCCAGTTACTCTCTACAATATTGTGAATTACAAGCAATTTCAACTGGCTAAAAAGGGCGATAATGGGTTAAACCAGCATCAAAAACATTCGAAAAATTTAAAAACTTTATCAAAGAAGAAAAAAAATTTCAGAAAATTTTATCAATCTTTTAGAGCTGTATAATAACCTCACGTCGACTACTAGTTGTAACTTCGAGGAAGCTGAGCTCGAGATACCATGCCAAGTACAGACAATATTGCAAGTTAAGCAGATGTGACCAGCTGTTCTACCTCGTATTAACCCATGCAGCTGCAGCGTGTTCTGAAGAAGGAGCTTTGCGGTATGTTGAGTGGATTAAGCCCAGTGACCGGAGCTAAATCAGCTTATTGAACTAATTAACCTCGAGTTGAAAGTCTACCACCAATATAAGGGCAGAAGAGTATTGCTACTATGCAACATATACCATCTGCACTGTAGAATTTCTGAGCTGCTTACAGTTTCTAACATCTGGCTTAAAAGTACCACATTCGCTTGATTGTTGGCTTGGTATTGCCAAGCTCCGGTACTCTGATAATATTTATTAAATAGTTCGCGGCTATAGAGAGCAAGTTATAACATTCTCATACGACATTCTAGGTGTATATTTGTATCCTTTAATAGATTGAAAGTGACATGCACACAAGAGAGATTCCTTTGACAGATGGCCGTATTAATGAACTTTATCCTAAAATTAGTGTGGGAGCGATCGTTAGCAGATCAGCATTAGCAGACCACACAAACCTCTATACCCAAAAATTTGACACCAGAACTCGTATTCTCTGAAGGCAGCTTTTTTGAGTACTCAAATAAACATTCAGATCAAGCGAGTTTTATGAATTCTCATACCACAGTCAATGCCTATATAATCACCAGGGAACGGATTCTATGGAAATTGCCTTTTTTTCTGTGGAACCAGGTATTGTGGTTTTGACTAAAAATTACAACGAATTAGCTTTACCTGATCCGGATATACTCATTCGGTTGCCTTTTTTGCCTTTTTTCTATTTTCAAATTTTCAAGAGCTCGTATTTTAAAAGCATTGTATATAAAACTGGTTAAGAAATTTTTATCTTGCAATGTATTCACATGAATACTTCAGCAAATAATAATTTTATACTCCTCATGTCACCCTGTTGCGTACCATACTTATTGCCAAATCCACGAAGTTTGCTAAAACTAACTTGACAGCTGTTTTATTCAAAACGATTTGCCAGATTCTGTACGTGCATCCGCATCTTTGTGTCCATCGACGAAACTACGGATAAAGCTGGTCGCAATGTAACCAATGTTATTGTTGGGCCATTGCATGAAAGCGGACGAGGTTATCTATTGACCGTGTGGTGTTGGAAAAGGTGAACTCGTCAACATTGCAACACTTTTTGACGATTCTATGCACATCCTATGGCCAGAAGGACTCCAACGCGAAAAGTTGAAGAGAGTGCGTCGTTGTTAAAACTACTTTACCCCAATATGATTCACATAACTTGCGTCGCGCATGGTGTACACCGGTCTGCGAATCAATAAGCACAGGTACTCTGATGTTGACGCCTTAGTTTCAAACTTAAAGAAAGTGTTTCTAAAAAGCCCAACAAGGGTGGCAATTTTAAAAGAAATGGAACCAGCTCTACCTCTTCCCCCTCGGCCGGTACATCAAAAAAATTTATTATTTTTTATTGCTTGTAACTATTATTGTATTATTTTATGCAGGTGAGTAATCGATGGGGTACGTGGTTAGTTGCAGTTGTGTATTATGTCGACAACTTTGATTCTATAAAGAGAATAGTTGACCACTTAGTAGATGACGCGGCATGTGTCACTTTCGAAAAACAATTGTTGAACAAAGCATCTATCTGGAAAATTTAATATACATAAACATAATTTTGGATTTATTTTGGAAGAAAGGGTTTCGAAAGACTTCAGAAAACAGGTTGTTTAAACATTGTTTGCTAAAAAAATTATTTACTTACAGATAATTCTTAGGAGCCTCCCATTGGCGAAGTATTAATTATTTTAGATAATATTCAGAGGCGGCTTTCAGAAGCGCGCGGAACCATTTCCAAAGTGGTTTTGGAAAAATTCCATGCCGTTTTTACAGCCAACGTAGGTTTGGAGACAATTAGGATGGTTGATAAAATATTAAAAGGCGAGGAGAACGCCCTAGTCCCTAATAATTTGGAAGCTTGCACGGTTCCATATTTAATTGGGCACCACTTGTATCAGTTCAGGTCGAGCGTACTTTTAGTACTTTCAAGGCATTTCATCGAATGAAAATGCTACCCGCAAACTTTAGATGCATCTTGTGGTGCAATGTTACTACAACTTTAAAGAGTTAGGTTTTATGTTTAAAAACTCGATTCAAATCAAATTCAATCAAAGTACAAAACTTCATGTAATGAAACTAAATATTTTTTATTTTTTCGTTTTCGTTATAAATTCTAAGTAAAGTGATTTTTTTCTTTTTAAAAATAAATGAGCAAAATATATTTATAAATTGTTTGCCTTTTAATTGCCCTTTGTTTGTTTTTTGTGCCTTTTTCTGCCTTTTTCGCTACTTTATTTTGCCTTTTTTAGAGATTTTTAGGTCCTTAAAATCCGTTCCCTGCTAATCACTAACATAGCTCCGGAATCCCAAAATTTTTACAGTGTGCCACATTTGGATCACAAGTAACGAGATTTGCTTAGCAGTTGCCTGTAATGCAGTGATGTTCAGCGATTAAGATAATATTCATCCTAAAATAGTACCGCGCGATCAATAGCGAACTTTTTTCTTTTTTCTTGGGTCAGTTTTCAGACAGAATAATAACTCAGGGCCTTAAATTAGGCAATAGTTTTAAAGCCGAAGGTAATTAAATAATTAGAAATTTTGGGATTGCTTTCACCTTAACCCCGAGCTCTTTACAAAATTATAACTGAACTCACTATCTAAAGGAGAAAACCATCGAGAATGTAAAATCAAAAAGGATAGAGGGTGAAAAAAGAAAAAGGAAAATTAAATAGAACAAAATGAAGGACAAACAAGGCAGCACAAGAACTATTATAAAGAACTGAGGAGTTAGTAACACCTACAAACAGCAGAAGAAAAATAAAACATGACCAATAGAATATAAAGAAATAAAGTTATAGAGGTTTGAAAAAGTGAGCTTATATTGAAGAGATGAAAAACAGAGAAGACGACCGGACATAAACAAACGATAAAAACAGAAATAATAGAGCAACCCAGAGGAAAGAGGATTGTAAAAGAGGAGAATCATACAAAGCAGGAAAGAGCACAGAGCAAAACAAGAGCAAGAACAGAGGGAGGAAATAGAAGACAGAATACAAGATAAGAAAGACAGCAAAGAAAGAGGAGAAGAAAAGGAGCAGAGCCCACCCCCCCCCCCCCCCAGAAGCAACCAAATGAAAAACAGAAGAAGAAACGCATTTTTTTTTTTGATGTCCTTACTGACAGAAAAAACAGTAGAAGAAGAAATAAAATAAAAATAGATAAAACAAGGAGAAAAAAAAGTTGAAGGAACACTTTTTTCCATTCTTAATAGGAGAGCAGATCTCTCCCTCCCCCTCCCCTCTCTAAAATAATAACCCATGCGAGAACAGATGTGTATCAATAAAGAGAAGAAATCCCCCCCCCCCACAACTTCTAAGTAGATAATATCGTTTATTATTAGGTAAATAGGATGAATAAATGCCCCCCAAACAAAAAAAATGTCAGACTCCCGAGAGCGTGTTCTTTTAAGTGTTAGAAAAACAAAAAAACAAATACCCGAACCAGAAGTTAAAAAGAAAAAACTAATAAAATTGTCGTGACATACAAATGTTATATTTTAGCCCCCCATGAAGGAATGGCACAGCTAAAGAGAGGCACATAAAATAACATGGTAAGAGGCGAAGGCTAAAACCAAAACACACAATACCCACACCAAAATCCACATCTACATACATAAAAGCTAAAAACTGTGTGAGCTAATATCTTTGTTGCATACCGCAAATTACTATAATTAAACAATCTAAAAAAATATCATCACCAACCGTTATCAGCTGGTGTATGAACTAACCAACGTGTCAAAGTTACAGCTGAACATAAATAATTAATGCAAAAACAATCTTTTTAACCACCCTTCATCTTCCCCCCCACTTTATACATGAAGTGTTGTAAAGCAAAAAGTAAATAAGAATAACTTATTAAAACACTCCTCCAACTAGAGCCCCCCCCTTCCTGTCACCTATCTACTTAAACTACATCTAAATCTTTTTATATTGTGTCAATAAGAAAGGGTTGAGATTACAAAGAAAGATGGTAGTAATAGTAAATAAAGAGAGTTTGCAGGGCTAAGATAAAGAAAATAGGTAGTCTAGTAGGTTAAAAGGTTCAGATATAGTAGAGTGTAGGTAAAGACTTACGAAGGGTAAGACAGGAGTAGTTAACGAAGATGTAAGCAATTTTGCATCGGCCAGGCTAAGTGCAGCCCCGAATACACCCAATTAAAAATAAAAAAAAAAAAAAAAAATAAATAATATTAAAAAAAAAAAAAAAATCAAGCGGATTAGCTAATTTGGAACGTTATTGGTGAGGAAGTTTAGGGCGTTTATATTTTTTTTTTAGTATTTGTGGAATTTGATTTGTCCCCCCTGTGATTTTGATGATGTTACTTCCTAAGTATGCTTGTATACTTTATATTTTCTTTTTTTGCTGTAATGCCTTTTTTGTTTTTATTCTTCTTGGGTATTGTATAATCTTTAGTATTCCCAGAGACGTGTGGTCGAGAATTTATACTCTGGTCGAAGGATATTCATTCGAGTAAAGGTGTAAGGAATATTTGATATTATATATTTTTACATGAATTATCCAATCATTAATAACCTTGATTATCGAGGAAGCAAAAAAAAAGACAAGCAAGTACTGAGTCAGAGCAGTGAGATGATTATAAGTTTGATAGAAGGGAAAAGTATAGAACAAAAAGTAGTGTAAAAATAGAACGGACATAAAGGGATTTTTATGCCTCAGTGTAGATATCCGTTGTGTGCGGCTGAGATTGGAGGGTGTGTATAAGGAGTCTGGAAAAGCCCCCGGCTTGCCCTGCGCACCAGCACAGTGAGATCAATGCGATTCATCCTAAGCTCCAATTGTTCGCCGAGTAATTCTAACGTGGCAATGGGAACCCTCGCCCCGCTTGGGCCAAACGCACCGGCACACCCGGCGCACTGGCCGCAACCCGTCAAGTGAGAAAAGGTAATAGAAAGGGCCCGTCATCCTTCGGGACACCTCTATGCCATTGTAAAGACAAGGGATGTATTAGCAAGCACGGAGGAACAGCCTGTTGAGTTTTCCCCACGAAACTAACGAAGACGGAGAAGCGGGGGAGAGAAGAAGGAATAAAATGCAAAACTTTGGAGAACGGAGAATCGCACCGTTAATACCACTCCCCCCGTTAGTCTTGAGTATTATAAAAGTCGCAGCCGCCGTGGAGCAACGCAGAGTAACGTGTATGTATATGATCCTACAGGGAGCTCAACAGCTCCGCACGCGAACACGCCTGCGAAGTTAACCCCGCCGAAGCCCCAATAGAAGAACCCTCCCTGACTAATAATATATTCAGAAATTTTTAGCGAAAGAGAAAAGGGAGCAAATAAACTTGATCTTCCTGTCCACCTAGAAAATAGTAAGAAAGTGATATGGTAGAGAAGATAGAAAACCAGGGGGTTAAAAAAACAGGTGGGAGACTAGCAATGAGAAAAAACGAAAGCAGGGAAAAAAGTAAAATCGGAAGAGTAAGGAACGGAATATCAATAAACATCAACTATGAGGGAGATAAGAGAGATGAAAGAGACCTGAAATTGAAATAAAGAAACAAAAAGGTGATAATGAAGAAAGTGGAGATAATTATAAAAAAAGTAAAGTACTTAAACCAAAAAAGATAAGTAATAACAAAAATAGATTAGTTACATTGAAAAAATAAAATGATAAAAAAGAATAAAAAAAGCTAGGAACAGGAAAAAAAATAAACCAAAACATAAAATAGTTCAGCAAAGAGGTAGAACACAATGGATAAGGGAAGAAGAGGAAGTAGGGAGGGGGATAAGTAATAAGGAAAAAAGAAAAAGTAAATTAGGTATGATGAAAGAAGATATTAAAAAATCATTTTTCAAGAAACTGCTTTTCGTATTTATTTTTAAATTTTTTTTTTATATTGTATCCTGTAAAAAATAATAACAAAAGTTTAGATACAAAAAATAAAAAAAAACAAAAAAAAACAAAATTAAAAAATTGTAAAAAAAAGTCTATTTAAACATAAATATCAAAAAAAGTTAGGAGTAGAAAAAAGAAACAAGGTTTTGATAATTGTGATCAAAAACACCACAGATAACAAAAAAAAAGAAAAAGTTGTGTGTAAACAAAAAATAAAAAAAAAAATGATCGACTAGCAAACCAAAGTAGACGCAAAGAAATAACTTCCCTAACCCTAAAGAAGATTACTTCTCCAGAGAACACAGACTGAGAGGTGGAGTCACACCAAAATGTTTTCATTGGTGATCGCTCACCGAACCAAGCCAGTTACATGAAAGGGTACAAAAAAAAATAAATATAAGGAGAGAAAACTAAATAGGATAAAAAGATAAAAAAGAAAAATGTGTGTTAAAAGTAAATAAAATAAAAAATGAAGAAGTGTATAAGACAAATAAAAATAAATTAAAATCATTAAACAAATGTCAGCGAATAATTCATAAACAGAAGTCTATACAAAATAAACTACTTAAGATAAAATAAAAAAAATAACAACTCTTTAATGTAAACGTATATATATATTTTTTCATAATAATCAAAGTGCTGGCTGCATCTTGTTGCGAAGATAAACTAATTAATAATAGTAAAATGTATAAACTTCAAAATAGAAAACACAAATTGAAAAAAGATTAGACATATTATTACAAGATAAAAGAACACAAGTTTGAGAAAGATAAAGCTAATCCTCTAAACATACAACCTGAATTATAGTAAAAATTAATAAAACTTGATAATATAATAAGTAACTAAAATATCATAAAATAATAAAAATAAAAAAACAAATAAATTAATAAAAAAAAATAAAGAAATTTAAAAAAAAAAATAAATAATATAAACTTTTAAAAATATGATATTTTTTACTTCATAGTGCTATATTTTATGTCAAAGTTAACCTCCGAATTTTGGGTTAAGTGTGCGCCTGCAATCAACATACAGAGAAAAATTTAATAAAATAAAAAAAAATAATGAAATGTAATAGTAAACAAAAAAAATGAGAGAAAGAGGTAAAAAGAAAATAAAAAAAAGGTTTTTGGGGTTATAATAAAAATAAGGAAGAAAAAAACAGAAGAGAAAAATGTAAAATAAAAATAAAGGAAAATGTTAAATAATAAGTAAAAAGAAAAGGAGAGGGAAAAATAGGGATAATAAAAAAAAATAAAATGAATATACAATAATTACTAAATGAGAATAAGAAGTATGAAACTTGAAAAAAAATTAGGAAGAGCAACTCCGGTCTGAGGGCAACCGCTGCCATCATTCTTCGTATATATTTATTTTAAAAAATACAAACGATTCATAAAAATGACTACCAAAAACAAAAACTTAGAGGATCATTAAAAAAGAGAAAAGAATAGGAAAGAAAAGATAAAACAAGACAATAAATAAATACTGATAATATATGTACACAAAAACATTTAGCACAAAAAGAATAATAACTATAAATTAAATATACAAAAAATCATAAAAATCAGAGTTGAGCAAATTAACATTTGTAGCCCAGCCAAAAAGCTGTCCCCAGATTTTAGTTCTTCCTTTTAGGTTTACATATTATTTATTTTTCATTTATATGATTATTTTTTTTTCTAGAGTATTCCATTAAAGATAATTAATAATTTATAAATAAATTATAAAATAAAATTAGACGAATTTTTTTTTTTTTTTTTTTTTTTATTTCTTTATGTGTTTTTTTTTTATTTACTTTTTCTTTTATCTTTTTTTTTTTTTTTTGTTTGGTTTCTTTTTTTTTTATTTTTCTATTTGAGATTTGACCCTAGCATCTGAACAACTACACACCTGCTTCTTGAATAACATTCTCAATTATTTAATATACAACTTTACTAGTTAGATAACTCTTACTCTACTATATAGACTATAAGTTCTTATCCAGCTCTCTTTTCTTCTAACAAGAGGCTAGGATTTTGGCATGATCGTGTGTGGGCTTCCTTGTTACACGAAAGCAGCAGTATCTTAAAGCAGCTGGGCATAAGTTATGCATTCTGAGAAGTAACAGAATTAAGAACCGGGTTTTTATTAGTAGTATTGGAAGTAGAGTGCACACGACCGACACGCGTTCTGATCGGAGTAGTGAGGTTCTCGAATAGTTGATTACGAGTATTAGTACGACGGACAGTGTAAAGTAGAGAGGAATGTTTCTTTCTGATGATAGTTCTGAAGTTTTCTGCCTCCTCTCATTTACGTTTCTGGAGTGCCAGCAGGTCTTTTGGTTAATGTTGCTTAGGTTTCTGATTTAATTTTCCTCTGGATTTGTTAGTTTGTTGTGCGTATAAGTTAGTATTGCAGTTAGGTTCTCCATTTGTGAGAATTGTCTTTCGCATGTTCATATTTACCATAGATATTTCATAGATGGAAGTGTTTTTGTTAAAACACCTCAGTTCTTGCTCTAAGAATTAATTAATTTCTAGTATCAAAGGTAAGAGATACATAATTCGTGTAGCCAGTTATATTTCTAAGGAATTCTGAAAAAGGTAGTAGTTCAGAGCAATGTTGTTTTATTTATGTAAATTAAGAAATTGCTAATTAAATATGAATTATTCTATGGTGTTTATATAATAGTGAAAGATATTAATTATAATGTTCTTTTTGTATTTTTTTTTTTTCTTTTTTATTTTTTTTTTTTATTTGTTTTATGTTTTTTTTATGTTTTTTTTTTTATTGTTTTTTTATTTTTTATATTTGTTTTATTTAATGTTTTTTATTTTTTTTTTGTTTTTCTTTGTATTTTTATTTTTTTTTTTTTTATGTATAGTTTGGTGGTTTTATTTTTGTTTTTTTTTTTTGTTTTTTTCTTTCTGATAATGTTTTTTTATGCCTTGTTCTTTGTTGAGTTTTCTTTGATTTTTTTTTCATGTATTTATTTTTATGTATTATTTTTGTTTAAGATAAGGTTCTGAGTTCAGTTCGAAAGCGTGAGAGTTCTGATTATATAGAGTGATTTTTTTATGTTTTTTCTTGTATTATATATCCTATTTTTTTGTTGCCGTTTTGATTTTATTTTTTTGTTTTGTTTTTTTTTGGGTTTCATTTTTTTTTTCTGTTTTTTTTTTTTTGTTGTATTGTATTTTTTTTGTTTTTTCTTTTTTTTGCTGTTTTTCTTGTTTTTTTTTCTTCTTGTTTTTTTTTTTTTTTTTCTGTTTTTTTGTTTTTTTCGTCGTTTTTTCTTTGTTTTTTTTTTTTTTATTGTTTGTTGGTAAGCTCCAGTATCTCGTTTTCATGTTTTTTATCACAGCATTTTTATTATTATTGTTGTTGCTTGTTATTTTGGAAAAATCTGTTGCTGTTTTTGAATTAAAACAAATACGTTTTGCCTTTGTTTTGATAATTGCAGTAATTCGTGTATGTGTGGTTTAGGTGTTTCGTATTGAGTAGTCTCGGTTGATAGCCGCTTAGGTTTTATTGGTGTTATGTATGGTAATGAGTTATTTTGTTGTTTGGGTTGGTTTATGTTGCATTTGTTTTAGTTATTTACCGTCAGGAATTTAAAAAAGATTTTGTATTGTTGTTTTAGTGGCGTGGTCCAATTTTTATTTTATATTATTTAAAATTAATTATGCCTCCAATTAACCCTATCTTTTGCCCTTTTATTATTTTAAATCGCATATTATTCTTCATTTTAAACCCAGGACGTATATTCAGATTTATCTTATATTTTTGTCTATTGCCCTGCCTAAATTATATACTTTATTTATGTCATACGACGGTAAAACAATATTATATATTTACTTTTTATGTTCTTTTTAGTTAAAAATTATAATATTATATGAAGCATAATGATTACAATTATAGGTAAATTTAATTGTATAGTACGTTATTGCAAACACATGTTATACTCTATCCACCGAAGTATGATCACTTTCTCCTTTGTTGATACAAAGCGACATAACCCTCTTCACTACTTATTGAACCATCTATTTTTGGATTTAAAATTTGACAACTGGTAATTTTTCAGAAAAATAACTGGGCTTTTGCTCTATTTTCAAGAGAGCAATAAATGTAAATTATTTGGTCATCATAGGTGGTCGAAGGACTAGAGAATCACTTCCTTAAACAGGATTTGTAGAAAGCTGTGACTACCTTTTATAAATCGACCTGCGTAGAAGTGAGAATTATATTATAAACACACTAGTGTATGACTGTTTTTTCATCGATAGTATACTTTGTCTCGATTGGGTTTGTTTAAACGTATAAACACAAGAAGAAGAGAAGGTTGAGCAGCATGAAAGATAAAACACAGAGAAAAAAGCGTGAGAAAAAAAAGAAACAACCAACAAATAGTATAAAACAGAGTTTAATAACCTCTTTTTATTCTATTGAATTAAAAAAGAAAAATAAAAAAAAGAA
>JARSSU010006112.1:0-30352 GCA_029619165.1 Eurosta solidaginis
AATAAAAATTCGGTCATATTTTAAAATATATAAGAAAATTGTTGCCCATTGAATAATTAATTTCCAGTTTTGATGTAATGCAGGGTTTTTTTGGATGGATTAGGATTTTGGCTGTTTCGTAATAAGTCACGCCAGTTATCCCTATTTCGCTATAACTGACGCCAATAGAGAGCACCAAGCTCCCTTGGTCAAGTCTTCCTCCACCTACCTCTCCCAACTTAGTGGAAGTCTCCCTATTCCTCTGCTTCTAACACGACCAAGCCAGCGAAGCATTTGGGCTTTTATTCGCTGCTCCGTCTTCATATCTGCGTAAAGCTCATCATTATATCTCCTTCGATACTCACCGCCAGCATCACGGACAGGACCATAAATAAAAAGTTTCACAGTTGTGTTATGTCTTCCTAGGTGATATATATATCGTTGGAGGTATCCAAATCTCTTCTTAAACGATCAGAAGAGAAAATGGAAATCGGATCATAGCCAACAAATTAATGTCTTCTAAAGAGTCCAAAGGTACGAATAATCGGGTTTTGATCATAACTCATGCTTTGGAGCTGTCCGGGTAAAATCTTGTATGCAATCTCGTTACATTTTCGAGATCTAAATAAAATGATATAACTTTCGAGGTATTTTTTGCTGTTACCCAGTGTTATGTGAAGTTATTCAAAAATTAAAACGAAAATGCGGAATATACATAAACCATAATGTCGAAACAGGCACAAGGGTCAGAAATAGAAATAAAAGTTTGAACAACTGTCACGAAAACATTTAATATTATAGCCAGAACTTCCGTGATCATATGCAGCTTGTAGCTATATTTAGGAAAGACTGTTAGATTTTTGTTCTAAATACCTCCATAGAAAAAGCGCATTTAGTTTGAACGTTGTGGGACAAAGCAAATGCTCATAAAAAAAAACAAGTAAGGAAGGCTAAGTTCGGGTATAACCGAACATTACATACTCAGCTGAGAGCTATGGAGACAAATAAGGGAAAATCACCATGTAGGAAAATGAACCTAGGGTAATCCTGGAATGTGTTTGTATGACATGTGTATCAAATGGAAGGTATTAAAGAGTATTTTAAGAGGGAGTAGGCCATAGTTCTATGGGTGGACGCCATTTAGAGATATCGCTATAAAGGTGGGCCAGGGGTGACTCTAGAATCCGTTTGTACGATATGGGTATCAAACGAAAGGTGTTAATGATTATTTTAAAAGGGCGTGGGCCTTAGTTCTATAGGGTGACGAGTTATCGAGATATTGCCATAAAGGTGAACCGGAGGTGACTCTATAATGTGTTTGTACGATATGGGTATCAAATTAAAGGATTAATGAGGGTTTTAATAGGGAGTGGCGGTAGTTGTATAAGTGAAGGCGTTTTCGAGATATCGGGGACAGGGGTGACCCAGAACATCATCTGTCAGTTACCGATAATTTATTTATATATGTAATACCACGAACAGTATTCCTGCCAAGATTCCAAGGGCTTTTGTTTTCGCCCTGCAGAACTTTTTCATTTTCTTCTACTTAATATGGTAGGTGTCACACCCATTTTGCAAAGTTTTTTTCTAAAGTTATATTTTGCGTCAATAAACTAATCCAAATACCATGTTTCATCCCTCTTTTTCGTATTTGATATAGAATTATGCATTTTTTTCATTTTTCGTATTTTCGATATCGAAAAAGTGGGCGTGGTCATAGTCGTATTTCGGCCATTTTTTACACAATACAAAGTGAGTTCAGATAAAGTACGTGAACTGAGTTTAGTAAAGATATATCGATTTTTGCTCAAGTTATCGTGTTAACGGCCGAGCGGAAGGACAGACGGTCGACTGTGTATAAAAACTGTGCGTGGCTTCAACCGATTTCGCCCTTTTTCACAGAGAACAGTTATCGTCCTAGAATCTAAGCCCCTACCAAATTTCACAAGATTGGTATATTTTTGTTCGACTTATGGCATTAAAAGTATCCTAGACAAATTAAATGAAAAAAGGGCGGAGCCACGCCCATTTTGAAATTTTCTTTTATTTTAGTATTTGTTGCACCATATCATTACTGGAGTCGAATGTTGACATAATTTACTTATATACTGTAAAATAATAAATTTTTTGTTAAGATTTGACTTAAAAAATAAGTGGGCGTGGTCGTTCTCCGATTTTGCTGATTTTTATTAAGCATACATATAGTAATAGAAGTACGTTCCAGCCAAATTTCATCATGATATCTTCAACGACTGCCAAATTACAGCTTGCAAAACTTTTTAATTACCTTCTTTTAAAAGTGGGCGGTGCCACGCCCATTGTCCAAAATTTTACTAATTTCTATTCTGCGTCATAAGTTCAACCCACCTACCAAGTTTCATCGCTTTATCCGACTTTGGTAATGATTATCGCACTTTTTCGGTTTTTTCGATATCGAAAAAGGGGGCGTGGTTACAGTCCGATATCGTTCATTTTAAACAGCGATCTGAGATGAGTACCCAGGAACCTACACACCAAGTTTCATCAAGATATCTCAAAATTTGCTCAAGTTGTCGTTTTAACGGGCAGACGACGGACAGACGGACGGACGACGGACATGGCTCAATCAAATTTATTTTCTATACTGATGATTTTGATATATGGAAGTCTATATCTATCTCGATTCCTTTATACCTGTACAACCAACCGTTATCCAATCAAAGTTAATATACTCTGCGAGTTCTGCTCAACTGAGTATAAAAACGTCAAAAAAGTTCGGAAAACTCCGAGAAATTTTTGGGTGCTCTCAACTTAGATATTAAAATAAAAAGAAAAATACAATTCTAAATTGATGTGCCATAAAACTGTTTTTTCTAAATTTTTAAGTAATTGTAATGAAAATTTGAAATTTTTGTTACAGTTTTCAAGATTTGATTAACCCTTCCAGCCTAAAAATGTATCCAATTGAGATTTTTTGTATCTTTGTATACACTCATTAAAAATGTATCTGTAATGGATACAATAGTATCCAAACCAGTGATCGTCACCCCACAAGCTCTTTCACGCAATTGTTTTTGTAAAACACCCAGGCAAGCGCACCGCATAGCAAGCGCACCGCATAGCAAGCGCCACCACCATCCTCTCACCCACAACCGAATGTATTCTGCTGTGCCCATTAGGAAATAAACTGCTATAATTTCGTGTAAAATTACTTTTGAAGTAATATTTTTAGTTCACCTGTACAAAAACAACGAAGCTTTGTTTGATTTATTTAATAATTAATTTTAAATTAAATTAAATTTTAATTGAACGCATGCAGAAGAATTTTTAAATGTACGTGCCAAACAAAGTCATTTCTGCGCGCTGATTGGTTGTCGCTATTTCTTTAGAAAACAAAACGAAGAATAGACATGAATAACAAAAATTTATTTCATCTGAATTGAACTTAATATTGAATATGGAATATACATTTTAGTGAAAATTTTGAAGTAAGAAGATATTTAAGAATATCACTCATGTATCTAATAGAATATAATGATAATAGCCATGTTTTTTTTAACGGTTTCTTTAGCTTGACTCAGTGTAGCGAACAGAATTTTGTAATCGAAATTTAATTAACTTCCAATAAGCTACAAGCTTGAAATTGGAATATAGTTCAGAACTGGATGAGATGCAATAATATGAAAAAAAGGTGCCGCATGTATCAAAAATGGTATTTGTGATCCAATTTGGTTCATATAGAGAACACATAATACACACATAAATAGAAAGCGACGTATGTAAAAAATCACCGTAGGTGGCGCAAAGATCGAGATATTATCGCATTTGTAGTCCGATTTGACACATATTTGGAACACACGTAATACATACATGAATAGAAAGCGTACCTATGAAAAAATCGCCGCTAGGTCGCGCATGGATCGAGATATTCAAAAAAATCGTATTTTATGAATTTTTCGAAGTTTTTACAGTGTACTTTTTAGTAGCTCCGTCGCCATTTTTTTATTTTTGGATTTCAAAGTAGGTGTGGTCACACCTACACATAGAAGCTTTTGGCAATCCCTGATCCAAACACTTATAACGTTTCAATGTACCGTTCTACGAGTAAAGTGAATAAACTCTGTGTGATGTGCACAGCTGAGTATAAAAACATCGAAATATATGAAATCATATACATAGGGATAAACCATTTTTCAATAAACAAGTGGAATAAAGTTGAGATATGATCACAAATCCACCATGGCGGCGGTTTTATTCATCCTCCATTTCTTTGTCAAACAAAACAACAACAAATTCATGCTAGAAATTTACAATAGAAACTGCCAGTTACTTGTTTCACTTATTTCTTTATGTTGAGCGTGTAAAAAAATTTACGACTTTATTTTGTGGAAGAGCCGTCATCTTCATCACATAAAACACATTACTTTCTTTCCACACTGAAAATAAATTTAACTTAAATATGCATTTATACCATAAGTGCCCGGTCCCACATGTTTACTTTGTTTTTGTAAAACTATGCATTGAAATTTGAAATTTATTACTCACCTATACTAACCCATAAGAAATTATTTGATATAGGCGAGTATACAGGAGTATAGGAAAATAAATTTATACAATCAAGCGAAATTTCAATTGAAATATAGAGACAAATATTTATTTCTGATTTGAACATAGGCAACAATGAAACAAGTAGATGACTATATTTTGAATCTAATTAATATATATATTACTAGTGTTGCCCGTAGTCGACAGTTTCTCCAATTCATATATCAGATAAGGTGTATCAAAAGTGAAGCTTGTATAGAGATTTACAGGCATGGGTTATACACTTTCTCTTTATTTGAGATGGCCCATAAACTCGCATCTTCTTTAGAATGCGGTTCTTATGTTGGGTAGCTCCAATCCACATTCCACTTCCCAGGCGTAGCTGTTTTTAGCGATGTATCGTTTTTGGTTTTTCAGCCCTTTGTACAACAAAATTCACAACCTACTATAATAACTTCTTAAAATGGGCTAAATAGGAAGTGGGTTAACCAAAATGAAGTTAAATATCTTTGCGTATTACGTATTAATATTCGTGATAATAGAGAATTCCCATATTAGTAAATATTCAGCGACTACCATTGATGCAGATTCCGAAGGTAACGGATATATACATATTTGAATTTGTATGGGAAGGTGTCACGTCACTTTTTCCAATATACCACAATTTTCGTAAAAAATCTTGACATTATTAATATTAGCAGCTTTGCCAAGCTTCATAAATGTGATCCGCTTAAGGTAGAGATGATATACGATATGGAAAGAAAAATATGTATGGCGGGTTCCACAACCACATTTCCAATACTTCCCTCTTTCATCCACTGGCACATTATCACATAACTATTCGCCTCAGAGAAATATATTTTTTCATATGTTGGTTTTTATAACAGATGCCACGCCCCTGTGTATCTGCCGCTACACCATATACATATATATATATTTTTTTTCAACATACCCCAATTTTCGTTTAAAACCTTTGACTTTAACAACATTTGCAGCTATGCTTAGTTTCAGTGGTGTGACTAAAGCGGCTCAGGGGATATGTGATATGGAACAAAAATTTTATGGGAGGTACCACACAGACTTTTCCAATTCCACTGATTTGACACTACTTTCACATATAAAAAGTTATAGATTTTTATGAACGGCTCGTGACATATATCGCCCTCCATATTCGAAAAATTTGCTACGCGTAGTGGCAGTTGCATCCAAATCAAAATATTGCTTATATTTTTTTAGTTGACGCGTTTATTGCACTATATAGTTCTCTATAAGCCTTTTACAGGTTGGCCTAAATCTACTTGGATGTATATCGCGCTTTGTATTTTTTTCTTTATAAGCATTTTAGTAGCTAAACTAAGCGTTCTAAGAGCCCAAACAGTTCCTGGTTAGGTTGAATGCGAATTTCGAAATATCCCGTGGCTATAATATTGTAACGAATTTTTATTTTGCAAATCCTCTTATTTGCACTCCTTGCTAGGATCGTATCGCTAAACTGTTGAATAAATAACTCCAATATTGAATGATGGAAAAATGGCCTTTATTAAGTACTTCACAATAACACTCAAACTGTGCAACGAATAGCTTAATAACCCAAACTGATATCTTAAAGGAAACTGACTTTCAAAATAATAGTGCTATTGCTCGCTAGATATCGTCTTACTCGTAACTGCTTGACAATTCAAATCAAACTGAATTACTTCTTACTCGCCTGCATCGCTTTTATAGTTTACGCTGCATACTTCTAGGCTCTTCGATTTCCAGAAGTTACTAGTTGTTTCGGCTACAAAATCGCACAGCCACAACTACGTGCACAAATTATTGCTCTCTCTTGTGACAACTCAGATAAGGTATATGCATGTGTTTGTAGTTTACAGTCTCCCGCACACACATAAGCGTATAAGTAAATTCATCGGTGTGTGACATCTCATCTCTTGCTGCCTTGTATGTAAATGTTGCTCGTCGGAATGTGTACATATGTGTAGACGCAATTATTTACTCGTTTATGTAGATACATAATGATTGAATTATTGATGTGCATTCACGTCACTGCTTAGATCGGCTTAGAGCTGGCAGCACTCCTTAGTTTTGCTAATATTCGTAACACTGCCCTCCACCTAAGTCTGATCGTCCCGATCAGACAAATCTCTCGATCTAAACGCTGCTAGCATCGCCAAATGTACCACTCTTCTACTCCGTGGTTTCTCAATGCTTTGTATGCGGTAGATGGTATCACTGAGCTTCTTCACAATCTTGTACGGGCCTTCCCAACTGCACCGAAATTGGGCTGGGACACCTTTCCGCCGGTGAGGGTGTTTAACAGTACCAAATCTCCATTCCGGAAACCTTCCGAATTATTTTCCCTGTCGTACCTGTGTTCCATCCTTACTACTCATTATTCTGGATCGTTCTCTCGCACTCTGTTGCTTGGCCAATGAAGAACTACTTTGTAGAGCTTGTTCTTGACGGATTGGCTTTCACATACTCAGTATCGTTCCGACGTTTCCCAACAAAAGTGCGCGCGCTGGCTTGAAATCATTCCTTGCATTCTTTCTGAAAAATTCTTTCAGTGAATTTAGTGCGTCCATTAGGGTTTGTTGATGCCGGTCTTTTCCTCGCAGGTACTTTTAATTTCGCTTTATTTGGCACATTCGATCCATCAACCTTTTGCTCGATCTACTTTCCTTGACTTTCGTGGTCTCTGTCGAATCTCCTCGACCAGCACTCGCTTACTGCTGAACCCTTTTTCCAAACTGAAGTTAAGTGGCAATCTTGGTTCTCATAATGCATCACCCTTCTCTGCATATCGATCTTGATGTCATGGTCAACCAAGAAATCCACTCCCAATATAACTTCATCAACGATCTCCGCCACAACGAATTTGTGTAGAACCATGACCTTCCCAATTAGGACTTCACATATTACTTCTCCCTGAACTTGGTTATATTCGCCTGTGACCGTACGCAACCTCGCTCCAGGTAATGACTTTATTCCCCTGTAGACCAAATCAGATCGAATCAAGGAATGAGATGCCCCCGTATCTACAGTCAGTACACGCTCTTTACCCATCCACATTCCCTCTGATGGTAAGACTGCTTGATTTCCTTCCAATCTGCGACACAGATATCACAGGACATTCAACAGCCGGGGCAAGTTTTCGTTCTTTACTTTCGACACGCTCTTGCTCATTTCCGCCAGCTTTGCGTTTACGGCCACCCACATTGTTGGAACTATTAGGACCAAGATCGCAATGACGTGCAATGTGACCTGGGTTGCCGCACTTGAAACATTTAATAACTCCCGGCATTCTTCTGTTGAGATCCCCTTAGTGCTTCCAAAATTGTGTCTACCCACTCCGGCCTTTCTACTTCCACACGATGAGCTTTGTATGCTGGTTTACTCAATAGTGAGGCCGTTTCCTGAGTCAATGCATTGTGATACCGTTTCAGCAAATGTCAGCTTTGGGTTTGCGTATGTAGCTCGCTTCGTTTCCACGTCCCGTATGCCATTTATGAAACTCTGGATTTTACCCTTTCAGTGTATTCCACGGGTGCGTCCGCCATCGCAAGATGAGCCAATCTTTCAATATCTGAAGCAAACTCCTGCAATGTCTCATTTGCTTTTTGGTAGCGGTTTTGCAACTCAATTTGGAATATCTGTTTCCTATGCTCGCTTCCGTAACGTCTCTCTAAAGCGCTCATCAATGTTTCGTAATGGTTCCGCTCGTACTCTGGGATGGTCTGTAAGATTTCCGCGGCAGGCCCTTTCAGTGCCACGAACAGAGCTGCAACTTTATCTTCAGCATTCCATTGTTCACTGCTGCGGTCTTCTCAAACTGTAGCTAAAGACCTGAAAAGGAACAGAACCGTCAAAGGATGGTGTCTTTACCTTTGGATTACTCGCTGAAACAGCTGGGCGATTTAGTTGTAACTGCTCCATACGACCTTTTAAATCATCTACTTCTGCCTGAAATTGAGCCATTTTGCATCCTGCGCTTCCAGTTTTGATGATACCTGTTCCAAAATTTCTGCCGAAATTTCAGACATACGTGCCTCTTGCGCTTCCAATTGAGATGCCATATATGTCTTTTGGTCTTCCAGTTGAGATGACACTTGCGACGTCATTTCTGAAATACGTGCCTCCTGTGATTCCAGTTGGGATGCCATATATGTCTTCTGCTCTGCCAGTTGAGTTTCCATCTTGGATGTAATTACGTGTCTCCTGTGATTCCAGTTGAGATGACATATACGTTTTTCTGTTCTTCCAGTTGAGATGACATATACGTTTTTTGTTCTTCCAGTTGTGATGCCATATATGTCTTCTGCTCTTCCAGTTGTGATGACATTTGTGACGACATTGATGCTACAGTCGATGTTTGTGCAGATATTGCAGCCAATATCATGTTCAAGTCTGTGCTGGTAACCGTCTGCGATGTTTCGTTTTTCTCTTCAATTTTTGTTACTTCCTCGCCATCAAGATGAAAGTCATACTCTTCCACATCAATTCCTTCCGCTTCCATTGCCTCTCGTATGCCGTGCCTGAAGTTCAAGTTAAACGCCGCTTGTATTCAATCACGGCTCTCCACTCCTTCTTTAGTTGCTGGATCTTCAATTCACTGAACTTTGCCATGTCTTGTTGTCCTCCGGAATTATTCAACAATTCCTCTTCTGACACCAATTGTAACGATTTTATTTGCAAATCCTCTTATTTGCCCTCTGCTAGGATCGTATCGCTAAACTGTTGAATAAATAACTCCAATATTGAATGATGGAAAAATGGCCTTTATTAAGTACTTCACAATAACACTCAACTGTGCAACGAATAGCTTAATAACCAAACTGATATAGCTTAAAGGAAACTGACTTTCAAAATAATAGTGCTATGCTCGCTAGATATCGTCTACTCGTAACTGCTTGACAATTCAAATCAAACTGAATTACTTCTTACTCGCCTGCATCGCTTTTATAGTTTACGCTGCATACTTCTAGGCTCTTCGATTTCCAGAAGTTACTAGTTGTTTCGGCTACAAAATCGCAGCCACAAACTACGTGCACAAATTATTGCTCTCTCTTGTGACAACTCAGATAAGGTATATGCATGTGTTTGTAGTTACAGTCTCCCACACACACATAAGCGTATAAGTAAATTCATCGGTTGTGTGACATCTCATCTCTTGCTGCCTTGTATGTAAATGTTGCTCGTCGGAATGTGTACACATGTGTAGACGCAATTATTTATTCGTCTATGCAGACACATAATGATGAATTATTGATGTGCATTCACGTCACTGCTTAGATCGGCTTAGAGCTGGCAGCACTCCTTAGTTTTGCTAATATTCGTAACAATGATGTAATACATCATTATTATATATCATCCTGACTCCTACTTGGTTATTTCAATTCAATGAACATTTTTATAAAATACTTACATACACACATAAATATGAGAATTTTTTTCGGGTGTATGTGAATTATCCACCCATAAGAAATCTGTGAGCATCATTGATTTATACATACAAACTCAGGTAAATGTACATTCGGGTAGTCCTTAAAGATCAAATAAATTTTTATTTAAATTTTGGTTCCTTCTTAAAACTATTAAAGCGAGTTTTTCATCTTTAAGATTACCCTATGCACGCTCAATTTATTGAAAACTTTAACTACTGTGCGACATCATTTACCTTCTTCCAATCGGACCAAAATTAATTTGTAATATATCATAGCTTGGTACTACCGTTTGGAACAAAAACAAGAAAAAGTATGCTCGCCACTGCTGCTGGCTCATGAACATGAATAAAGGATAGAGAAGTGCCAAAGCATGAGCTACGCCGTATTTTACAGCGATGCAATTAGCTGAATAAGAACTATGAACAATTTGCTATTTGTAGCGGGGGCGATAGGAGGTTTAGGGGCTTTTTCGGGGTAATTTCGTTGATTGGAAAGTTATTCTGGAATTTCGTGGTCACATAGGGAAGGTCAAAGTAAATACTTCGGAGTATATTTGCTATCATTTTTTGAAGATATTTCGGGATAATTTCGGTTCCTATTGGCGATCCCTAAAGTATCATTTGGGATGCTTTTGGGACTATTCAGTGTTTTTCCATGGACAGTTTTTGAGGGCATGCGTGATGATTTTGGGGACGATGGCGGGGTTACTTCTGGAGACATTTAGCGATTATTTGAGGTCTCAATTCGGGATCTAGGGAATTACTTCTTGATCAATTTGAGGTCTTCGTGGGGTCATTCCAGGACAATTTTGCAGGCTATTCCGAGATCCTTTCGGGTTATTTGAGGTGTTGAGTGATCATTTTGAACTATTTAATGGTTCTTCCATTGCGGTTTGGCGTAAGTAAGCAATGATTTCGGGGTTCATTTTGAGTCATAAGGGAGTTCAATTTAGGGACTTTATCGGAGTCCTAGTAATTTAAAATTCACAGTTAAAGAAAAAAACACAGTGTTAAATTTGTTATTTATTTTAATAATCTTTACCTTCTTAATGAAAATATCACTTTTTCTGATTTGACTTATTAGACTTTATTGCCTTTTCGCTATGGAAGGCATTTAGCAGATTCTTAGCTTTGGCCTATCCTCATTATTTTTCAAACATTTTCAGTATTTCGTCAGCGATATCCTCCGGTAGTTTATGCAAAGCTCTTGTAAAAAAAGGTGTTACTAAAAACCGAAAATTAAAAGTGATCAAATTTCTATCACTTGAAACTTGGACAGGGAAACATGAATTCAAAGAAAGGCTTTATCAGTTTTGCCAATTTGGATCTTTTATCAACAAAATATAATGTCCTTTCTTTATATACATGGTTCCCCTGTTAAACCCACATCTATATATTTGCTTACATTAACATTTTTATAGACTTTTATTTAGCATTAAAAAAATAAATGACAACTTTGGAAAACGGAGTTTTTATAAAAATATACTACATTTATCCTTGTGCCGCGTTCGTTACCGAAACACTACAAAAACTTTTCTAATAAGCAAATGTTCAATTGAAATTCAAAAAGCTTTCAGATGTTAAATAGTTATATTTTGACGAATATTAGTAACACTAAGTGATACTCACATCACTAATCTGATACTAAGTAAATAAAGCCACAACAACAATAAAGCAAGCTGCCACACTTGTATGTACGTAAACAAATTAATCATCTTGTACACACATATATACAAGCAGCAGAGAGATACTCACAAACGCATGTCATCATCAGCTACTACTTCGCTCACATATACACACGCATATGGTTACACACTACAAATCCATGCGCGTATGGCTAGTGACCAGGTAGAGGATTCTAGAAGAAGAAACGTCTGGGCATTTCGGCAGAGGGTATAAAAGCAGCAGAAGCTGAGTTGTCCATATTCAGTTTGATTTAAACACGCTATTGGTTGCGAAGTATAAGTGCTATTGTGAAGTACTATCAAAGTAGTCTAATAGTAGTAGTAGACCTTTTTGCATTATTGGATATTGGAGTTATTTATTCAACAGTTTAGTGATACGAACGTTAGTAGAAGGTGTAAAATAAGCGGAGTTTTCTCTAAGTTCGCTACAATATGTATGTTCTTCTTTACAAAAGTTAAATACATTTTTTCGAGAAGTTCGGGTATCATATTTTATTGGTGTTTAAAATTGGTTGATTCATATATATGCCTATAACTTTATTTCTGCTTAGTTTTCCAACAAAACTTAAATGTCAGGAAAAGGGCATTTTTGCGCTCTCAAAAGTGCATGAACCAGAGACATAATAGTTATAATCAGCATTTGTAAAAGTCTAAGATAAACTTTGCAATATCAACAAAAAAGATTTTGTAAAATAATTATGAGTGATAATTTAATATTTATAATTTCAGCGGCTAATGGACCAAAGTTTGGGCCACGAAAGGCTTAGAGGTGTTAGTATGATATGAGTATAAGAGTAGAGAAGATCATCAGGGCTTCGACATGGTTTCGCGATTTTCGATATATAACTGGATGCGAAGAAATTTGACTCGGATTTGAAAAATTATGAAAATATAGCAATGAAATTTGATTTGCATCTTCGATTTTAAATAAAGAACACCTTTGGCCAAATATAATAAAAACTATTTGATAACGACACCCAGTTTCTCATATATTTGTTTCAAACATGAAATGCTTGGCTTAGTAGGCGTTGCCTTACTAATTTTTCACAAATTTTTAATATAAACTTCAGGTCTATCTACGTGACTTGTCCTCTCAAATTTTGACATTTTATCTTTCAAAGTTCCAGAGTTATTACGATGTATGTGTCTCCAACACGCATTTTTGTATTTTTATATAGAAAGTTGGTGTGATTATCTTCGGATTTTTGTAGTCTTGCTGGAACAGAACAACCTTAAATAAGGCGTCCGCCCCCCAAATTTCACAATAATAACGCACGCTTAAAAAATGGTGAATAAAAAGGAATAACAACAAAGGCAATACTTAGAGACCAATTGCAAAGCGAACAGCGGGGCATTCGTATTGCTGAGTAGATAAGGGCATATGCCTTTAAACTGGTATGAATGTTGGAGATTCGCGTTCAATACTCAGCTCCCGAGAAGTTAGCTGATGAAAAAGTGAAATTCAGAAACATGTCATAGTAACCATCGCCGTTCCAAACTTTGCAATTTTTCTCTAATACCAATAAACAAGAATGTTATGTTTATTGAGTTAGCTGCATGCATCCAACCTACTTGCAAAGTTTGAAGATAATAACTAATTAAACATCGGAATATCGAATAAATCAATTTATAGGAAATATTTAATAAATAAAAGTTTTCGTGGTTACATACCTATTATGCCTATATTTAGTAGAAACCTTACTCGTGATCATTAAAATACCTTCATTCAAAAGAAAGTTATTGCAAAAATACATGTGAGGATAAGCCTTCGGACGCATAGGCGGATGGATGGACGAATGGATGGATGAGCATTGTTAACTTTTAATTTCTTTCGGTCTAGGCTACTGATTTTATCGGTTGATTTAAATCGGTTGGGTGAAAAAAAAATCGGGTTTCGATACCGCACAAATCGGAAAATAAAAAAATGGTACAGACTGCCGATATGAAAAGTATGGAGCCAAAGAGGAATGCGACTTTTATTCCGACGGACGCTTGAGTTCGACCTGAATAATGCATTCATCCGCCTATTTATGCGTTTTATTTTGAAATTCAACACACTATTTCTTCTGACCGCGAATAATAATTCTGTAAAAAATATATATTATTTCAAAATAAAATATAATTCTGTGATAATTCAATACTAACGGGATGTTGACGTCATTTATAAAGCTACAATACTTATATTTTATATGATCAACTTCGCAGGGTTGACTTAAAGAAAACCTTATTTAACTATCTTTAAAAAAAAGCGCTTTGCAACGTCAACTAAGGCAGCTCGAATCTTACGAAAATATTTGCATACATCGACTTCAAAACCTATTGCAGAAGTTATGATATTATTTATAACGATCTTTCCTTTTCAAAATAGAATCACAAAATCGAATGATTACCACGCCCACTTCTCTATATATATAAAAATTAATGCCATTTTTCGTTGTGATTTTATAACTCAAGAAAGGGCTCACCTATCCAAACCAAATTTTTAGGATTTGTTCCGACTATTCAGCAGATGGTTTGTGTTTTGAAATTTTAAGAATCGGATACCAGGGTCTCGAGATATAGGCCAAAACGTGGACTCGGGTAACCCTAGGACGTGTTTTTACAATATGGGTATCAAATGGAAGCTGTTGATGAATGCTATAGTATAGATTACTTTTCATGCAGCTCCGTGACTAGGGTCTCGAGATATAGACCAAAACGTGGACCCGGATAACTTTAGGATGTGTTTGTACAATATGGGTAGCAAATGGGAGCTGTTAATGATTGCTATAGTATAGATTATTTTTCATGCCCCTGCGTGGCTAGGGTCTCGAGATATAGACCAAAACGTGGACCCGGATTACCCTAGGATGTGTTTGAACCACATGAGTATTCATTGTAAGTTGTTGATAAATGCTAATGAAAAGAGGGCTTTTCTTTTCGCTGGGTAACTAAGGACTCGAGATATAGACCAATTTGGAACTCGCCTTCAGGTTAAGAGATTGCATTCTTATGTACTACAACCAGTTAAAATGGTGTATACGATCACATAACAATATAATCTTTTTACCTGAAGGCGCTGAAAGCGCTCAATGTAGGTGAAATTATTTTGAAGAACACACCAAAAACCCATTTGTTTGGTCAGATGCATCCCACTTAGCCAGCGGATTATACGTTTTCATATTAACATACATACATCAATAATAGTTTAATCATTTACTAAACGATTTGTTACCTACTTAGCTACGCTCTCTCGCTCTCAAAATGTATGTACTTTAGTCTTAACTAGCTTACTTATTATTCCCACCTACAAACTTACATGCATTATATTTATATCAACATGTATATATGAAGCAGGCAGATCGACAAACAAAGTAGGCTTTGAAAAGACATCGAACAATATTACGGTGCATTTTTTTTGCATAGAGAAATACATGAATGTTTTGTATAGATAGGTATATAGAGCTTTGGCTCTTACCATTAAGAAAATTCAAATTAGGAGATAAATGACATTGGAGTGTAAACATCGCTGGAGCGCTTCCTTTGGCCTCAACACCATTCATTAGCAGAATAAACGAAGCAGCCCAATACGTTCAGTAGTGTCCGAAATTACGGCGGTGGAAATTATTACATAAAAATGCAAATAGTGTTTTTGTTTAATAACACTACTCAACAAATTTTGAGCAACTTTAGTCTCCAAGAATAAAATAGGCCTTTCCTAAAGTGAAATTTTTTCCTGATTTCCATTTTGAGTTCCATTTTCCTGTGCAAGATCTAGTTTCCGAGATGTCGGCGAAAATATGAAAATTCCCATTTTTGCAGAACACACCTTCATATACATAGGTACGGCAAAAATTTGTACTCTTCATTTTTTCGTTTCAAACTGTTGAATTATACATTATACTAATTCCCATAAACATTTCTTGCCTTCACCTCCTTTCAGTATCTTCAGTAGTTTGGCCACTATACCAAAAAACGTTGAAAATTTTTCAGATTTGAGCACTTTAAAATCGGAAAAATTCTATGGACGGAAAAAAGTTAGCCCTCCTATGTTGTAGGTAATTTAACTACGAAAATTTTAAGCATACCAGTACAAAAATCGGACGTGCCGTTGAGACTATAGCCCCGTTAAATTGCAAGTGTCTATCCTAAAATTTTAGTATTACTTTGATAAAATTGGCGAGACATTTCATTTATTCACTCCACCTTACGGTCTAATAAATTTAAAAAGACATCAAGTATTTAGTGGTCACAACTGTTTGTTGTAAATTTTGTTTTGCAAATTGTAGTGCTAATTTATACATACTATATCGGTAGATGTGTTTACGAAATGGCTTGTTGCAATAGAGATTTTAAATGTAGAAATAATCCGGATGATTTTTGCTTTATTTGCGGGCATTACATTTTCGGAAACTCAGCTCGTAAAATAACTAATTCTGTCATAGATGCATACTTTCATTATTTCGGTTTCCGTGTAAAAAATCTCAATAAATCTTGGACACCTTATTTTATTTGCGCCTCCTGTAGATAAACTTTAATGAGATGGGTATCGGGTAAAGGTCATAACATGAAGTTTGGTGTTCCAATGATGCGGACTGAACCCTTAACCACGACCAGTGCCATTTTTGCGTGATAGACCGTAAAGGTAAAACGAGAAAAAATATGAAATTAATAAGTTATCCAAATGTGGCATCAGCTAAAAAACCAAAACTACATGGCCATACCTTACACATACCTAGGCCGCCTATAAGTTTTGAAGCCTCAAGCGAAAGTGACTCCGTGAAGCAGATAATTCAGACAGTGAACAAGAAGAAGAGGTTCCACATCGAGTCTCACTAGCCGAACTTAATGACTTGGCCAGAGATTTGAAATTATCGAAATTTGATAGCGAAGTTCTAGGATCTCGTTTGCAGCAATGGGACAGCCTGGGCCCTTCGACAAGTACTTCCAAATTTCGAAATAGACGCAAGACTTTCTCTTCTTTTTTTACTAAAAGTGAAAATATTTGCTACTGCAATGATGTTCAAGGTTTATTTGAAGCACTAAAATTAGAAAATAAAGTGGTTGATTGGCGCTTGTTTATAGAAAGTTCAAAGCATAGTTTAAAAGTAGCATTACTCCATAAAGGAAATTCGTTACCGTCAATACCAGTGCCACATTCTCAGAATACTAAAGAAAATTATTTAAGCATACCCAATTTACTTGAGCTCATTCAATATAAACAATTTAATTGGAAAATTAGTGCGGACTTAAAGGTAAGCAGTTTCGGTGGTACAATTTAAAATAAATAGTATATGAAATACATCCCAGTTTGTAGCTATAATTCTCGGACTTCAAGGAGGTTTCACTAAATATTGCTGTTTTCTCTGTCTTTGGGACAGCCGTGCTAGAGAAACGCATTATATTCAGGAAAACTGGCCACCAAGAGCTGAATACGAACCAGGTGCCTTCAACATCGCAAACCCGCCTTTAGTAAATCCCGAACGAGTTATTTTGCCAGCACTTCACATCAAATTAGGATTAATGAAAAATTTTGTAAAGGCTTTAAATAAGGACACGCCACGGGAAAATTTTCCCTTAAATGACTCAAGCCAAATTAAAAGAAGGTATATTTGTTGGTCAGCAAATTAGAAAGTTGCTGAAAGACGAAAATTTTGCGAATCATTTATTATCAGTAGAAGCAGCGGCTTGGGACAGCTTTAAGCAAGTCGTTAGTGGATTTCTTGGCAGCAACAAAGATCCCAACTATAGAGAGATGGTCAAAGCCTTGTTGAAAAACTACAGTGCTATGAAATGCAACATGTCCCTCAAAATGCATTTTTTGCATTGATATTTGGATAATTTTCCCGCAAACCTAGGTGCTGAAAGTGATGAACAGGGTAAAAGTGATGAACGAGTGAAAGGTTTCACCAAGACCTCGTGATTTTTGAAAAGCGGTACCAAGGTTTTTGGAATGAAGAAATGATGGGGAGATTATTGCTGGACAATAATACGGGAGACAAACCCAGAAAATTATAAACGGGTAGTTAAAAGTACCCACGTCCCGCACTATTAACCACCACGGTAAAATCGCTCCATTTGACTTTTTTTAGATGTAGATATGTATGTATTTAATGTTGTTGTCGTTGTTGTTTTTTACTGAATTGCTGACTTATACTCATATTACTCAATTTAATACAGTTTAATGTGCAAACATAGGTCTATATATTAAAACGTTATAAAAAAATAAAAAACGTAGTTTGAATAAAAATTGTCTTTATAAAAAATTGTAGGATAGACGCTTTCAAGTTAACGGGGCTATAGTCCCAACGGCACGTCCGAATGTTGTACTGCTATGCTTAAAATTTTCGTAGTTAAATTACCTATAATATAGGAGGGCTTACTTTTTTCGTTCGTAGAATTTTTCCGATTTTAAAGTGGTTAAATCTGAAATTTTGTAAAAAATATCTTTGTTTTTATCAAAATTTTTTCAACGTTTTTTGGCATAGTGGCCAAAATACTGAAGATGATGAAAGGAGGTGAAAGCAAGAAATGACTTCGTTTCGTTTATAACGTTGATTATCGTAACGAAATGATATCGTTTCGTGGTTAAGCATGCCTGTGTTGAAGTGAATTACACGAATACATGCGTGTTTGCTTATTTGAAAAAACATATGGTGTACCACTATTAATGTAGAATTTTTTTAAATTTAATTTATTCATTTTTAATTGAAAGAAAAATGGCACGACCCACACGAGGAAATATAGGTCACCGAACGTGTCATGCAAATGCTGCGGCATTACAAAGGCGATCACAGACTCCAGATGAACGAGCACAAGCTAATGCATCGCAGCGTGAACGCAATGCACGAAATAGATCTCTTGTACCTGAAATTATGCGTGCTGCTTTTAATTACAACAGTCAGATTGATTACAGTATGTACGGATATATTGGAATAATGGACGCAATATGTCCACATTGTGATGCGGCTAAATTTCTAGGTGAAACGCCCGGCATGTGTTGTGCTAATGGCAATTGAGATTGCCAGCATTAGAAACTCCACCCGAACCATTGTCTTCATTAATTTTTGGGACTTCTGAAAATTCGAAGCACTTTTTGAGTCATATTCAACAATACAATTCGACATTTCAAATGACTTCTTTTGGTGCTACTAACATTATTAGAAATAATTTTATGCCGACGTTTAAGGTAAAAACTTAAAGAGGATTATCCCAATCAACCTGAATCATAAAATTATTATATAGTTTTAGAAATTATTATGCAACATATACCTAAAATTGCATACATGTTGCAGATTCAGGGCCAAATTTATCATCACCATACCCCAACGCTGATTATAAATTTTTGCAAATTTATTTATTGGTGATGAAAATCGTGAATTGGATCAACGTTGTGCAATTGCTTTGAATACAAGACGAGAAATTATTTGTGAGCTACAAAGGGTTTTTCATCAGCATATCGCATTAGTTCAATTGTTCAAAATTGCTCTCGATCGTGTGCCATCTACATCTAGCAATTACAACGTGTTTCGGAACTTCATCATAGTTACGACGCATTACAATACCCAATATTGCATTGGAAAGGTGACGATGACTACCATATCAATGTACCAATGATTGATCCACGAAAAGGTAAATTATATTTTCAGTGTGTTCCCATTTCATCATTTGTATAAATTTCTTAAGTCACATTTTGCACTTATTTTCAGGTCTACATGTACAGAAAAAGTTAGTGCCATGAATTTTTATTCGTATCGATTTATGGTTCGTCCACAAGAACAAAATTATATCTTGAGATGTGGTATACTATATCATCAGTACATCGTTGATAAGTATGCCAAAGACAGAACGTCTTAATTTTATTCGTTTCAACCAAGCAAAATTAAGATCTGAACAATATATTCATTTGCAAGATGCGATAGCGAATGATGCTAATATAAATGACATCGTACGTTTAACTATATTGCCATCTTCGTATATTGGTAGCCCACGGAATATGAACGAATATGCACAAGACGCAATGTGTTATGTACGAAAATACGGTCGACCGGATCTGTTCATTACATTTACATGTAATCCGCAGTGGGATGACAAAAACAATTTATTTGCAGAACAGTCGACAACCGATCGTCATGACATTACGGCGCGTGTTTTTCAGCAAAAATATAAAGCAATTATGGATTTAATTGTGAAATTATATGTATTTGGGGAGGTGCGTTGCCATATGTACTCAATCGAATGGCAGAAAAGGGGATTGCCGCACGCACATATACTGCTGGTGATAATACAAATGATGAAATTACTCAGTATCAAATGGGGCGCTATATTAGTAGCAATGAAGCTGTCTGGGGGATTATGTCGTTTCCAATGCACGAAAGACATCCTGCGGTTGTTCACTTGGCTGTACATCTTGAGAATGGCCAACGTGTTTATTTTAATGTAGCAAATGTATTGGAAAGAGCAGCACAACCACCAGCAACCACGTTAACAGCTTTTTTCAAATTATGCGAAACTGATACATTTGCAATAACTTTGTTCTATTCTGAAGTGCCTCTGTATTACACATGGAATGTGTCTTCGAAAAAATGTCAAAGACGTAAACAAGGAACAGCAGCAGTTCATGGGCATCCTGGCATTTCCCAAACAGATACAATTGGGAGAATATACACAGTACATCCAAACAGTGTTGAGTTTTTTATTTGAGATTGTTAGTAGTTAATGAATGGCCCAAAATCATTTCAAGAATTGAGAACAGTCAACGGTCATTTGTGTCAAACATACCGTGAAGCATGCCAACTTTTGCTTTTGTTGGAGCATGCTGCACGTTGGGAATCAACACTTCATGATGCATCTATTTCGGCTCATCCTCACAAATACGAATGCTATTTGCCATTATATTATCAACATGTATGCCATCAAATCCACTTGAATTATGGAACAAATAAACATAATATTGCAGAAGATAATTTAATTCGTATGCGTCATCATGCAAGAAATCCTGATTTGTTGATAACTTTGGAAATGTACAACGAAGCTTTGATAATAATTGAAGATATGTGTCTAACGATTGCAAATAAAATATTAGTACAATTGGGTATGATCGCACCAAATCGTGAGATGCATGATTTGTTTGATCGTGAATTGCAACGTGAGCAGGAATTCAATTCTAATGATTTGCGTTTATTTGTACAATCGCATATAACCAAAACGAATATTCAGCAAAAACATGTATGTATATGACACAATCATGCAAGCCACTTCCAATAATGTTGGTGGATTATATTTCTTGGATGCACCTGGTGGTAAAGGAAAAACTTCGTTATATCACTGATTTAGCGAATATTCGATCGGAACGGTAAATTGCATTGGCACTTGCATCTTCGGGAATTGCTGCTACATTATTAGAAGGTGGTCGGACAGCACACTCTGCATTAAAATTGCCATTGAATGTACAGGTGATTGAAACTCCAACTTGCAATATTTCAAGAAATTCTGCTATGACAAAAGTTCTGCGATTAATGTGAGTTATTTTATGGGATGAGTGTACAATGGCGAATAAAAAATTACTAGAAGCATTTAATAGAACAATGCAAGATTTGGTGGTAATCAACAGCTTTTTGGTGGTACTTTGATATCATTGTCAGGGGATTTTCAACAAACATTGTCTGTCATTCCTCGATCAACTTCTGCTGATGAAAAAGTGCCTGTTTGAAGTCATCAGTTCTTTGGAGATATGTACAAAAATTGACACTGAACATTAATAATAGAATTGTTGGCAGAATGAATTTTATTTCATGACAATTGATAAACTACAAACAAAGAATACTTAATTATATGAAGTACAATTTCGTAAAGTGTATTAAGTCTAAGTATGTAATTCAATTAATTCAATACCTCCACTCGAAATATACTTATATAATTTGAAGTCCTATTTGTTTACAAAATAATTTATGTTTATCAATACAAACTGGTTTAGTTAAAAAATCTGCTATCATTTTATCTGTTGAAATACTGCAAAAGAAAACTTCGTTCATGTTCTTTTTTCTCTAACAAAATGATGTCGTATGTCTATATGTTTAGTTCTTGGATGAAATGCATCGTTATTAGCAATATGAATAACGCTTTGATTATCAAAAACTATTTTGTTGGAGATTTCGATTCGAGCTTTGAATTAAGTTCCTTTTCAAGACCTCTTAACCATATGACCTCTTGTGTGGTAGCTGACAGTGCCATATATTCAGCTTCACTAGTGGATAGAGCTACGGTTGGTTGCCGCTTACTGTCCATGATATTGCTCCATTTTGTAAAATGTTGACATATCCTGTGACAGAACGTCGTTCACTTTTATCATTGGCCCAATCTGCATCCGAATAAGCAACCATCTTTTGATTTCCCGCAGCAGAATAAACTAATTTCATTTGAAGAGTACCCTTTAAATATCTAAAAATACGTTTCACAGCATTCCGATGAACATGATTTGGATTATTGTTGAAGCGGCTTAGAAAATTCACTGCTTGACAAATATCCGGTCTTGTGCAATGGGCAGCAAACAAAATACTGCCAATAGCTTGCTGATAAGGAACCACCCTCATTGTTTCATCAATCGCATCTGACTTCATTAGTTTCTGATTCATATCGAATGGAGTAGAAATAGGATTGCAATTTCCATGTTATATCTTCGGAGCATGGAATTTATATACTCCTCTTGATCAATATATAAGTTAAGCCTCACAGCAGGCGAGGCAATAAAAAATTAAAGTTGCGGTGAACTACCGAATTAAAATAAACACGAGAAATATTTTAACGTTATAAAATTTATTCTGTGCTCTTGCACGATCCAAATTGAACTGCCTCGAACAAGTAATTTACCTAGCAGCTAAGTTCTTGTGTTAAAGTAATTATGCTATGCTAAACAATTATTGTATAAAAAATAGTTTACTTAACTAAAACTAGATTATGCTGTTCAATCACAATTTCTGCAACTACACCAATCGTTGTCCCAATTAACTTCCGCTTGTTGTGCGCGTGTGCTGCGTCAGCGAAACTTCAACACGCAACATAGCGCGGTCACATGCTCAGCAACGTGAGTAAATGGGTCAACCAGTGAATACTGCTGTTATAACTTATATTTTGTTATCTCCATGCGTATTCTCATACCCAAACATTGTTTTGCTTCTCCTAAAAATTTCATCCTAAAGTTTTTCATTAACCCTTCTTTCAACCCATTTAAGCAAAAAACTTCATTACTAAATAACAACATGTCATCAACATATAATGCAAGAAATGTCATTTTATCATTAGCTGTGTTAAAATAAATAAAAGGGTCATACTGAGACTGCTTTAGGCCATATTTTTTTAAAGCTGTATCAAGTTTGAGATTCCAAACATGACTAGCCTGCTTCAGGCCATAAAGAGCCTTTTTAAGCTTAAGTACGTGTCCTTTTGGAACTTCTATTACCGATGGCGATTCTACGTAGATATCTTCTGACAACTCACTTTGCAGAAAAGCAGTTACTGCATCCATTTGTTCTATCTTCAAACCATGCCGTACTGGTAACGCCAACAAATAACGAATGGATGTATGACGAACGACTGGAGAAAAAACTTCTTCATAGTCTATACCCTTTCGCTGAGTAAAACCCTTCACAACAAGTCGAGATTTGTGTCGGATGCTTTCATCAGGTTCCTTTTCTTCTTGAAAATCCACTTTGTTTTTATTAAATTGCGATTTTCAGGTTTCGGGACTACTTCCCATGTCTGGTTCTCCTTTAAAGAATTAAGTTCACTCTCCACAGCAAGATTCAATTGATCAGAATCTTCACTGGATAGAGCTTCTTCAATTGTGTTTGGATCATCAATTGTTGTAAGACTTCAATAGTTGAGCTCTTGCCTCTTTGCGATTATTTCACTTCGTCTTGGAATTTCTACTATCTCCACTGCCTCCTTCGTATCATTTTCTTCATCAGTTAGAATTTCCCCCACTTTATCGTCATTTTCTGGCAAAGAATTAAATGACGATGAATTCGAACTACAATCAATTTCATCAGTAGAATTTTGATTTTTGTCATTACTACAATCAATACCATCAGTAAATTTTGATTTTTATCATTACTTTCAGGATATTTAAAGAAATAAAAATTATCATCTTTTTCTTTCAACCATGAATACCTAATATTATTCTCATTGAACTGAACATCCCTATATGTATAAACATGTCTCTTCTTTATATCATATACACGATACCCTTTACAATTTATACCATAACCGACATAATTCCATGCTGAGATTTTCCATCCCATTTTAATCGTTTCTGTTTAGGTATAAAAGTCATTGCAGCGCTTCAAAAATTCGCATGTTGCTGACATCTGGTTTACGCTGACTCCACATTTCCTCTGGTGTCAAATCTAGTGAATTGTGGGGACTTCTATTTGTAGCATATACAGAAGTATTGACTGCTTCAGCCCAAAAACGCTTTGGGAGTTTTGAGTCGTACAATGAACACCTAGCTTTTTCAGTTATAGTTCTATTTACGCGTTCTGCCATACCATTTTGTTCCGGATTATATGGAACAGACTTCTGGTGAACTATTCCGGATTCTCTCAAACACTTACTAAAGGTATTGTTACAATATTTTGTGCCATTATGGCTTCGCAAGATTTTGATCTTTTCACCAGATTGGGTCTCAGCCATTTCTTTGAACTCTAGAAACTTATCTTTGACTTCACTTTTGCTTTTAATAAAATATACAAATACTTTCGTGTGAAGTCATCTATAAAAACAACGTAGTATTTACTACCACCCATAGATTTTACTTCCACGGGTCCACACAGATCAGAATGCCCAATTTCCAATTTCTTTTTAGCACGATAACCGTCAAATGGGAAACTACATCGAGTATGTCTTCCTTGCGCACAACCCTCACAAAAATTGTTTGCCAATTTTCCCTCATTGCTGTAGAAATAATGTCGTTATCACAGTTCAAAATTTTCCAGCAGTTTTCTTCAAAAATTACTCGATTTCCTTTTCTTAACATCTGACTAACCGACAGAAAATTTTCTGCAACTCCAGGAACATATAAAACATCCCTCACTGTTATGGATGGATTATCCTTGCCAACCGTTAAATTGAGATAAACGTCACCTCTCGACTTGACATTCAAAACATTGTCATCAGTCACCTTTACACTTCCAGCGTATGATTTTGGATTCATAATCCAAGATTCTTCCTTCGTCAAATGAGCTGAAGCTCCACTGTCCACATACCAAACATTTTTTGAAGTATCTCGAACAGAATAAGCAGCATATAGTGAGGATTTTTGTGACCCCATTTTCTTATTACCAACCTTTTCCCGACTTGGGCAATCAGCTATAATATGGCCAACGCCATCGCAGCCATAACACTTTTAATTTGTATTTTTCACTCACACAATTACAAAAATACAATTTCTATTGTAGACATACAATGTTTTGTCTACTGAAAGTATCAACCGACATCTTGCTTTTTCTTCCTTTGCTGCATCAGCAGCCGGATCAGATCCAACAACGTACTCCCACAAACCTTCAAGACGTAATTGCGATTCGATCGCAAAACTCCATGTCAGCCAATTCTCCCACAAGCTTTTCAAAACGTTCCGATTCTGCGCCTCTATTCATTTCATTTTAAAATATTTTAGTTGAAAATTTTCAATTATAATATTATAAAGGCAATTCAAAATTTTTTCTAGCGTTAAGGCCCATAACCTAATAGAATTGTTGGCAGAATGTATTTTATTTCATGACAATTGATAAACTACAAACAAAGAATACTTAATTATATGAAGCACAATTTCGTAAAGTGTATTAAGTCTAAGTATGTAATTCAATTAATTCAATAATTTAATATGCGTATTCACCTACAAAATGATCCAGCTTCCAATGAGTTTTCAAAACAATTGTTAGAAATTGGTGATGGAAAAATACAAAACGACAGAACCAACGGATTGATCACTGTACCGAACAATTTTTGTACAATTACGAAATCGATAGATGTATTGATTGAATATGTTTTTCCAAATATTTTTCAGATTACAGCAATCATGATTGGTTGAGTGAACGCGCCATTTTAACACCGAAGAACATTCACATCAATGCCATTAATTTTCAAATTCAAGCAAAACTCCCAGGTGTAGTCACGACATATAAATCAATTGACAGTGCTATGAATCAAGATGAGGCAATGAATTATTCAATTAAATTTTTAAATTCATCAGAACTGACTGGTATGCCACCGCATTGTTTGAATCTGAAAGTGGGTTCTTTGATTATATTATTGCGAAATATTAATCCACCAAAACTGTGTAATGGCACTAGATTGGCAGTGAAAAATTTATTGCCAAATTTGATTGAAGCTACGATCTTAACTGGTAAATCAAAAGCGTGCGTTTATCATTTGCGATGTCCCATCAACAAAGCCCAAGGGCAAACACTTAACGTTTGTGGTGTGAATTTGGAGGAATCGTGTTTTTCACATGGCCAACTTTATGTTCCCTGTTCCAAAGTCGGTACCCCCAGCCGTTTGTTTATTCATGCTCAAAATGGAAAAACAAAAAATATTGTTCATCCAAATGTTTTGGATTAAGTTTAAAATAGCTAGCAAATAATAAAATATCTTTTTTTTTGTAATAAATGAGTTTGGTTTAATATTTCACTTTATGAAGCACGTACCGGGCGCTAGTTCTATATAAAAATGAAAAATCACATATAGAACAGACATAATAATTCGAGGTCTGTAGTACCTACCGCCATTTCCCATGTATTTGGCGATGAAAAAATGTATATAGTTCATAAAAATAAATTTACACAGCAAGGTATCAATTAATGGACTGAGGATGATCGATTTCGCTGTTTCCCGAAATGTTTTCATATCCAGCTCAATGTTTAAACCAGGGATCGCCAAGAGCTTCTTATGGAAGCGTGACCACATCTACTTTGAAATCCACTGCAAAAACTTCGAAAATTCATAAAATAAGTTTTTTTTAATATCTCGATCCTTGCGCCACCTGGCGGCGATTTTTCTCCATATGTCGCTTTTTATTTATGTATGTAATATGTTTTCCAAGTAGTAGCCTAATCGGAGCAAACATACGATTTTTTGAAATATTTCGATCCATGCGCCACTTAGCGGGACTTTTTTTAGAAAGCGATTTCTATTCCCATATGTAATACGTGTTCTAAATATGAGCCTAATCAGAATACAAATACGATTTTTTTTAAATATTTCAATCCATGCACCACCTATCGGAATTTTTTTCTTATTATTGTATTGTCATCGGGTTCTGAACTATTTTCCAAGTTTCAAGGAAATTTCCAAACAGGGCTACCGGCCAACGATTCGTTTTGCGTCTGCTGGAATAATTTCGAAACATTTGATCTATTCTGTCGACGCCGGCCTTCGTTGAGTTATAAAACTCAATGATTTTGGGTATTTTTTTTTGGATGATCCTGAAGAACATTTATCTCGTGATGAAAAGTACTCATTACTGTCACTAGTTTAAATTTTTTTGGTACATACTTAACCAGTGACACTTTATCATTGAAAAAAAAATTCTTCGAGCGATGCATATTCTGGAAAAAATCTCTTATTTTTTCGTACCGTGCCGACAAATGTGATATTTTTCTTTAGTAACTCTAAAGCTAAGTCATATGTGGAAAAAAAATTGTCTGCTGGGATATTTCTGCCGTGATAATTAGAAAGCAAATCTAGAACAACCCTTTGTGCTCACTTTCTTTCCGGTGGTGCGTTCCTATTTTCTTTACCTGTGTATATTTGAAAATTTAGACAGAATCCAGTTGTGGCATCAGCTGCAACCCAAGCCTTTATACCATATTTCCCGGGCTTACTCGGTATGTAAATGTTAAAAGGGCATCTTCCCCGAAAAGTGATTAGTTGTTCATCAATTGTAACATATTCGTGAGGGGAATATATAAGTTTCAAGTTATCGACCCACAATTCGTAAAAATCTCGTATTGGTGCTAATTTCTCTTCGCGACATTGAGATCTACGCAGTTCTCTATTATCGAATGCCAGTAGTCGCGAAATAACTTGAAAACGCTTCATAGACATCACTGCTCTTAAAATTGGTCGGCCATGGTTTGCGGAAGGATCTACTAGCTATATTTTTTTGAAAAGAGGGGAGGTCCCCGCCCCCTAGGAACAGTTATAATTTAATTATTGTATTTTTTCGTCTTTGCGACTGAATCACGCCAGAACGGCTACACGGATTTTGATGAAATTTGGGACACAGACAATAGTCTACTAGCGAAACTTTTTTCGAACATGGGGTAGGGGACCCCACGACAAATACTTTTTAATAATTTTTACATATTATAACTTTACCTATATTGCACGTTCACCAATATTACAAACTCAATGGGTCAAATAAGTCCAGGGCTTACAAAATGAGCAGTGACACCCTACGTCACCCTCCCCCGTTTATATCACCCTCTGGTGTAAAATCTATAAATTGTTATAACTCAATATAAATGTTCTCCTAAATCAATAATTTTTGGTATCTGACTCATAGAGATCGAGATCTAAACAATTTTGGGAAAACGATCGGTGGTGCTCTCCATCTCCTCCCGCCATCCGCCCTCCATCAATTGTTTTTATTAGCACGCTTTTATTAGCTTTACCTGTATGTTTCGTTGTAACTTTTCATTCGCTCCAACGCGCCTGCTGCCTTATTAACATGGTTTTATAATTAGCTTCACCTTATTTGTAATCCCGTTAGGGTCATAGCGAGACCCTTCCGTGATCATTTCTGGATGGTTTTCGGGATCCGTCCGGCATTCCGCCGGGGTAATTTCGGGACTTTTTCGGGACTTTTTCGGGATCATTTTGGGGTCCCTTCCGGCATCATTTCTGTATAGTTTTCGGGATCCGTCCGGGATGCCGTCGGGGTTATTTTGGGACATTTTCGGGACTTTCCGGAATTATTTCGGGATTATTTCGCGATTATTTGGGGACCCTTCCGGCATCATTTCTGGATGGTTTTCGGGATCATTTGCGTACCTTCGAGAGATAAATTCTTGATGGTTGCCGGGATCATTACGGGACTTTTTCGGGTTATTTGGGTCCCTTTAGGCATCATTTCTGGATGCTCTTCGGGATTCGTCCGGGCATCCCGTCGGGCGTCATTTCGGGACTTTCGCGAATATACGGGATCATTTGGGGACCCTTTCGGCATCATTTCTGGATGGTTTTCGGGATCCGTCTGGGATCTCGTCGGGGTAATTTGGGGACTTTTTCGGGATCATTTGGGGGCTCTTCCGGCATCATTTCTGGATGGTTTTCGGTATCCGTCCGGGGTCATTTCGGGACTTTTTCGCGACTAATATGGGATCATTTGGGGAACCCTTTCGGCATCATTTCTGGATGGTTTTCGGGATCCGTCCCGGATCTCGTGGGGGTAATTTGGGGACTTTTTCGGGATCGTTTGGGGGCTCTTCCGGCATCATTTCTGGATGGTTTTCGGGATCCGTCCGGGATCTCATCGGGTGTAATTTAGGGACTTTTTCGGGATCATTTGGGGGCCCTTCCGGCATCATTTCTGGATGGTTTTCGGGATCCGTCCGGGATCCCGTCGGGGTAATTTCGGGACTTTTTCGTGACTAATGCGGGATCATTTGGGAACCCTTTCGGCATCCTTTCTGGATGGTTTTCGGGATCAGTCCGGGATCCCGTCGGGGTGATTTCTGGACTTTTTCGCGACTAATACGGGATCATTTGGGACCCTTTCGGCATCATTTCTGGATGGTTTTCGGGATCCGTCCGGGATCCCATCAGGGTAATTTCAGGGCTATTAGGGGATCCTTTGGGGACCTTTCCGGCATCATTTCTGGATAATTTTCGGGATCCGTCCGGGATGCCGACGAGGTCATTTCGGGACTATTTCGGGATAATTTGGGATACCTACAGGCATCATTTCTGGATGGTTTTTGGGATTCGTCCGGGATCCCGTCGAGGTAATTTCGGGACTTTTTCTCGACTAATACGGGATCATTTGCGACCCTTTCGGCATCATTTCTGGATAGTTGTCGGGATCCGTTCGGGATCCCGTCATGGTCATTTCGGGACTATTGGGGATCATTTGAGGGCCTTTCCGGCATCATTTCTGGATAATTTTCGGGATCCGTCCGGGATGCCGACGAGGTCATTTCGGGACTATTTCGGGATAATTTGGGATACCTACAGGCATCATTTCTGGATGGTTTTTGGGATTCGTCCGGGATCCCGTCGAGGTCATTTCGGGACTTTTTCTCGACTAATACGGGATCATTTGCGGACCCTTTCGGCATCATTTCTGGATAGTTTTCGGAATCCTTTCGGGATCCCGTCAGGGTCATTTGGCTTTCAGAATTGGTCTGGGAACCCATCAGGGTATTTCTGGACTTTTCGGAGACTATTTCGGGATCATTTTGGGACCTGCCCAAGATCATTTCTGGATGGATTTCGGGATCTGTCCGGGATGCCGTCAGGGTCATTTTGGGACTATTAGGTGATCATTTGAGGACCTTTCCGGCATCACTTCTGGATGGTTTTCCGTATCCGTTCAGACTCCCGTGGGAATAATTACGGGACTTTTTCGGGATCATTTGGGATCCCTTCCGCATCATTTCTGGTGGTTTTTGGGATTCGTCCGGCATCCCGCCGGGGTCACTTTCGGGACTTTTTCTCTACTAATACGGGATCATTTGCGGCCCTT
>JARSSU010006113.1:0-97162 GCA_029619165.1 Eurosta solidaginis
GATGTATCTCAAACTAGGTACAAAAGACCGACTATTGGTTCGTCGTTGTTGATGTTGGCGATTGACCTCTTTCGACTGGCCATGCTGTTGATATGGGAAATTGCTTGTTGCCAACAATATGCTTGTGGACACTGTTTATGCCGATGAAATGTATTTACAATGAGCGAAAAAATTCTGTATTTGGGTATTGGGCGTAGCCAGGGTCGCTCTCGTGATAGAGTGAAATGCTACAAAAGAACTAGAAAGATTCCTAGGGAAGGCCCAGTGGACTGATAGTTTCTTAAAACATCATTCGGCCACCTACGAATTGCTGCAGGGGTTTTAACAGAGAAGAAGTGGCCTAGTCTAGTTGTAGTTATCTTGGTTCTGGGCCGAAACGACAACTACAACTAAAACATGACAGAATCTTAAGTGCCAACATTCGAAAAGCTAAAATTTTCAGTTTGAGGTGCAGCAAAAGTCTGCTCCACATCACTTCCATAACCTACACAATTGCGTGTTGTCTATCCTAACAAAGCAAACATCCTTAAACGACTGGGTGTAATGAAAAAATGGGCAAATGTGTAATGATTCCGCACGCATATAGCGGAATAATTTTTTTTTGTATCATAATCAGTAAGAGTTGAGTGTTTTTATAAATTTCTTGAAACTTCTAACCAAATGTGGTGATATATCGAGTACCACTAACAACCTATTCACAACAGCTCTAATATGAGTATCCAATGATGGAAGACGTTCCTGTGTCAGGTACAGAGTTGTGGATATAGACGGGCGCCATATAAATTAATTTGGCTCGGTATAATTAAAATTGTTTGTAAAGAGGCTCTAAGTAATATTTGGGTCAAGATCTACAAGAGAATCGTGGACGTGGGGCCTGCGGGTGCGGCGTGGGCGTTCTGTAGGAGGTAAGGGAAGGTAGAGTCTACAAATGATCGGCTGAGACATCAGAGATGGAAGAGATTGTGAAAGATTGTAATTTTGCATAGTTGAGAAACAGGGTAATGATGAGAAAATATGTGATTTTCAGAGGGAGCATTTAGCTGTGCAATGTTAGTGAGTGAAGAGCAATCAATCTGGGGAATGGCCCTTTGTTCTGACATTCTTTGTTGTAATAGTATAGTACGAGGTTAACGGATGTGTGTGATATGTGACTGTAATTTGTGGGATTTGTGATTATGTTGGCAAATGATCTCACACAGTAATCTCAGGGGGGGGGGGGCACCTTCACAATTTAACTGATCTATCTGGCGCCTGTGAAATAAATAGTAGATTAGTTTCTACATAGGAAGCTCGAAAAGTATAGTTTTATTTCTCTTTTCCGACTCTGTACAAGGAAATTACCGTAAAGAGTCGAATGAGTATTTATCCGGCTTTGTGTTAATCAGGAACGAATTTAGATAGTGATGTGGTAATCCATCCGTGGATCCCTTTGTGGACAAAGGTTTTATTTTCGGAAATTATCCCATATAGAAGGAAAAGTTAGCGTGTATTTTATACGAAACAAGATATTATACGTAATGTATTATCAGCAAAAAGTTTTATATAATGTCTTTTATTACCTGCCGGGGCACGGTGGTTTTTGGATATTTTGTCAATCAAAAAGCTGTACGTATCCTTCTAGTTACTTGAGGCCCCCTCCAACTTGTTACTAGACGCAAGACGATTGTTAGAACTTTCCATAACGTTTACGTATCATTTGATTTTTATCAAAAAAGCTTATTCATTACTAAGAATATCGAAAAGTTATTGATTGTTTCTATGAAAAGCTATTCGAAATTAGAATCTATGAAGAATGCAGTCGGAATGGGTAGTTGATTATGCTATGCGACGTAGGTTTTCATGCTTTAATTTACTTTAAAACTTTTGAGTAATTAGTTTTAATCACAGATAAACAAAAATCGATGATGGTTATTATTCAGAAATTTTTACGATTTATTTATAAAAAAGTTATCGCGATTCTTTATCAAAAGCTAATCCAAATTTATTTTTTAAAAGTTATAGATTGTTCTACCAAACTTAATAACAGGTCCATATCATAAATATATCAGAACATGTTTCATCGATGTGTTTGTTCATGAAGAGGTTCCCCTCAATTCAGTGAAGTATGTGATTAAAGTAGCCAAAAGATGTTCTCTTAGCCAACCAGGTCGCCACTCCAATCGCGCCGTGTTCACTTTGTAATATGGTCATCGACGGTTGATGTAGCGAAAGATATCTTGACTTAAGTTGCTAACATATAGAGCTAGTGCGTGTCCACATCCCTGTTTTAATACGTTGCTCGAGTCCATCGACCTGAGCAAAAGCCGCATGAGAACCCACAATACTAGGATTCTGACGGGACAAGGACTCTCTGTGCCGATCAACACGTGTTAAAATTTCGACGTAAAAATATTATACAACTCTCTAGCACACACCAGTGGCATCAGCACTGACGGTCCCTCACGGCTGCAGTACGCTCTAACTGAGGACCCAGTTTTGCTTCACACGATGAATAATTCTTACACTCTCTGCGATCGTCGTCGGCTTTATGCGAGACAGCAACGAATAAACCCTGCGTACAGCTGTTGCTAAGATTCCCTGTGAGATTTGTAATCATGGGGAAACGCAACTGGTAGAAAGCCTTTACGTAAATAATTCTTGCTCTCATCATGCTTAAGTGAATTTTTACATTTTTTGATTCATTAAACGTAATCAATAGACTTTTTTTTAAATTGTTTTAACAAAAGTTGTAGCAGTTTCATTCTGCACTTACTTTTTTCTGAGCCAATAAAAAATTTTGTCTGTCCTGCAAAAAATGACTACAGAATATTTTAAGTAGCTTAGCAATGACATGAGTTTATGTTTTTTTCTTAAGTCAGCCACATATCTTTTAAGCATTATGCACTTCTCTGGTTGCGGCACCCGAATTACTTTCGGTGGTATGATGTTGTAAGCGAAAGATTGACACTATTTTTGCGCTATTTTTCAGTGTCAAGCCGCTTTGACAATTCAAGTTTCAGTACATTTACATGTAAAAAACATCGGCTATCTTTCGAGGCAACTGGAACTTAATGAATTAATGGCCTTGAAAAGATTTTACGCTATTTCTGAATCTAAAATCAAATTTTACCAAAAAAGCTTGATAAAGCTATAAATGCACGTTACCAATTTAACTTTAATTTCCTGTTGGGATGCCCATTCTCTCGCTCTGACTAATAAACACACATCTAAATTTTTGCTGACCATTGCTCTAAATATAACGATATGAGTAATCTTACCCGAAACCATAACAAGAGCCATAAACCTTTCCCTTTATCTTCCTCTTTCTCTTCCTTTCCCTTTCTCTTCCCTTTTCCCTTTCACTTTCCCCTCTCTATTTCCCTTCCCCTTTCCCCATCGTTTTCTCACTACCTAAGTCTTTCGCTTAAATGTCTAACTGTGATCGTATAAACTCAACAATGCAATTACACGTAAGTCGCCCTACTAACCCTGCCGTGAGCGACGATGTTGGCAAATCAAAAATTTCCTCCCGATAGTAGCAAAGAAAATACTGAAATAAATCCACTTAGACGCAACTCATGTAACACGTCTTTCTTATTTTGTTTGCTCCATTGGCAGTCATAAACGTAAGCAGTTCGTGTGCAAGACAAGTGGTTTGTGGCATTTTACTGGTATTTTGTTAATCACAAAGCCAATGTGTCTAATGGCTGGCAGCTTTCAACTTCCGTTTCTCTACATTTAACAGCTGGTAGCAACCAACAATCAACAATCGACAAGGCAAAAGCGTTGGCACTGAAGCTTTAAGTGGATTTAAACACGTCAACTAAGATGCCTGGTTGGCAACTGACAATTTTGCTTGCCTATTTGTATCTGGTGGCAAAAGTCTGTGCATATATAATAACATTTCTCCCGCCAAGATGCAGTACGCTGAGAGAAAATGTGTATGAAAGTTAGTGGTGAGTATATATGTAGCAAAGTTGTTTTAAAGAGGTCACAAAAATGTTTACCTAATGTACGTCATAAAAATGCGTGAGGTTGCTAGCTTTCTATATGAAATCGATAAGTTTTTGCAACAAATCCATACATTTTCTATGAATAACTAAAACACTTTTCAATAACATATTGTGACGAATATTAGCATCACTATGCTGTTAGTAAATAATCACAACAACAAATATAGTAAGCAGCCAAACTTATGTACATGCACACACATAACTAGCAGCTCGAAGTGAAGAGATATCTCACACAAACACATGTAGTCATCAGCCGAAGTTGTTACTCACACATACACACGCATATAGCTAACTAACCCATTATGCGATACAACAGTTCTAGGCGCTAGCTGAGGAATGACTAATCAGTTTGATTTAAACAAGCGTTTGTGAAGTACGTGATATCGAAGTAAATTGTACTATTCCCAAAGTAGACTAAATAAAGACCATATTGCAATACTGAATATTGGAGTTATTTATTCGACAGTTCAACGATACGAACGTTAGCAGAAGGTGCAAAATAATAGGAGTTCCCCAGAATTCGTTACACTATCAAAACACTATTTTATACCTAATCGATAACTTTTGGATATCAAATCGATAGTTCACCAATAATACATAAATTGTTATATTAAATCGATCAATTTTCGATATAAAACTGACAAGTTTTCGATACTAACTCGATTAGTTTTTCAAATCGATAACTTTTCGATATTTAATTGATAACTTTTCAATAGTAATCCATAACTTTTCCGCAACCTTTCCATAACAAACCGATAAATAGTCAACAAAAATCGGTAAATCTTTTACAGCCGTTGCTTTCGATAGAAACTTCAAAACACTTCTATGGCAAATCGATAACTCGTCTGTACCTCGTCGATAACATACCCAAAACAATGAAATAACTTGTCGATTAAAAATGGATAGCACGTCCATAACCCGTCTATTACAAATTATTTGATTACAATTGATAACACGACTTGCCTTGCTTAAATTTGCTGTATGATATCGTTCATATCGTTTATTTTACATCTCAGATTGAAGAAATCCTTCAAAGTCTTGAAATATAGTTAAAAGTTTAATAAATTAGTACCCATAATTTGTTTGAGTGCAGCTAATACAAGCGTTCATGTAGGTATGCGAGACTAGTCATTTTGTGAGCTTTGAAACTTTTCCTATTTTTAACCTAGCCACTGACTTTATCCTATCTGTACCCTTACTGTCACCATTGACAATATAAACATATATATTATGTTTAGACATTAGGCCGGGCTATTTCTACATACAATTCTGAGATACATACATCCTGATACTCCATCATAGGCCTCTAGAAAGTGTTGCATAATAATTTGATAAGATTTTGCGAAACGTGGCTTTTTAAGGATCTTAGAAAATCGACATTTACACAAAAAATGATTCCTAATATTTATGATATAGACACGTCTTACTTGGACTCATATTTGGGCAGAGATCTGTCGAAACAATTTCGAAACACCACCTACCATCCATTTCTTGCTGGAAGGATTCTTATAACCTACAAGAGGTATCTGCCCAACGTTTGTTAATTTCACTTCATGTCTCATCTGTACAATAGCAGACCAAAATTGGCCAGGATGTTTATGGTGATATTCTACATAATGAATCGCCGGTAAAGGTCCATCAAAATCGACAAAACTCCATAAGAGCTTGGGGAAGTGTCCTTCTCGCACTATGAAGAAGCAGAAAAAAGTGACCAGGGAACTGCCGGTTCCAAAAAGTCCTCTTTGGACGATTGAATTGTACCCATGCGGTCAAAAGATCCACGTAACGCTCGTCCGAGATGCCGCTTTGGCTAGAGGTGCAGTTCATCCCATTAAGAGTATCTGTTATTCGCGACAGTTCTCGCTCTTGCCGTTGGCCCCACTACAGCTATACTAGTGAATCGTGGACTTTATCAGTAAAACGCAGCAGTACCTCGAATCATTTACACCGTATGTAATAAGTTAGCCTTGCAGAATATTGTGGGTAGGTATCTATGAATTGACCTCATACTAGGATTGCTAGATAGTCTGGGTAGGCTGTCACTCGGTAGCCATAGGCTTCCACCCCCATCAGAAGCTCGTTTACTATCTCAACATAGAGGAAAGAACACAAAACATCACTTGTGACGTGCTTCTGCTCACATTTTTACTTATTTTGGCTCTTACCTACTCCGCTAAGATAGTTCTATTGGACTAGATTCTTTTTTCTGAATCCTACCAGAGCCATTTCGATGGCTTGCTAAATACCTATTTGATTAAAGAGGCACACGATATTCGACTGTACGATTTTAAACTCGAATGGCTTTGAGGCGGCCTAATTGACGACAAATATCGTTACATTGGTATTTGAGACCATACTCACCTGGTGCAGTCTGGAATAGACCTCCACCTTGAAGACACTACATACGTCAGGAAGTTGATACTTCTTATTTACCTACATACACTTTGACTGCTGTCCAGCTCCATGCACCTACCACTGTCTAGACCTTCCTCCCTTTCCTCCCTCGAAAAAATATCTTATGCTCTACACCTGGCGGTCAATGACTACGGTGATATATTAAGTCAGTTGGGACTCTTTTATTCGGCCACCATGCCATCTAACATTGTCGCATGCCCTTATTTATTGATTTCCTCATGATGAATTATTTTAGTCTTAGATGTCATTTCGCAGTAAATCGCTGCACGAACAGATGTGCCTCTCTACGGCGAAGAATTACGTTTAATCCCTTCTGAGATGTGCTGCTAACTGCACCTAGTATATCGAGCCATGCTAGCCTTTACATCTACCAAACCGTCCGTCGATTGCTCTTTTTATCTAACGCTTTTTACTAAACAAAAGCTCCATACGTTAGTAACGATGCAATAACTTTATTGTCCAAGCTCCTGAGTAAGAGGAGTTCAGTAATACCAGCGGGTAAGGAGCATAGAATATTCCCGCGGTAAACATGCCAGTCATAAGAGGCAACTCCAATTTACAAAGCCCACAAGGTTCGAGGTATAAAAAAAGGACGTGTGGCACTCGGGGACTGCCGCGGTAAAGCTATTGCATATTATCAACTTATGCAGTTATAATATTTATGCAACATTTTGTTTTCTTTGATGTTAATTCAAGTTTTGTCTTTGATATTAATTCAAGTTTACCTTTTTAAGCGTGGTGACCGATAAGAAAACCAATTTTTTACTTTTATTGAATAAATGAGAAGTTAAAATTTATCTTTCACTTTAACTTTAACTATAACTTTATTTTTAAATTTAACTTTAACTTTCACTTTAACTTTAACATTCACTTTAACTGTAACTTTAACTTTACCTATAACTTTAACCTTAACTTTAACTTTAACTTTAACTTTGACTTTAACTTTCATTTTAACTTTAACTTTAACTTTCTTTTTAACTTTAACTTTTGCTTTAACTTTAACATTCATTTTAACTTTAACTTTAACTTTAACTTCTCCTTTAACTTTAACTTTAACTTTATTTTTAACTTTAACTTTCGCTTTAACCCTAACATTCTTTTAACTTTAACTTTAACTTTTTAACTTTAACTTTAACTTTAACTTTTTAACCTTAACTTTAACTTTAACCTTAACTTTAACTTTAACTTTAACTTTCACTTTAACTTTAACTTTAACTTTATTTTTAACTTTAACTTTCGCTTTAACTTTAACATTCACTTTAACTTTAACTTTAAATTTAACTTTAACTTTAATTTTATGATCCGGTGTGGGCGTGAGTTTAGCACCTGCTAACAAGCCAACCTAATATAAACGCACGCAAGTCATTTTCTGTCAAAAATGTCTCATGCACATACAACCTGTATGAGAGCAACTCTAATTGAATTTGCTGCGTGAAAACCTAACTCGATTTCCAATTTTTGTTCTGCGTGACATTTAGATTTGGCGTTTGCACACATGCTTTACATTAGGGGGACTCATGTAACCGTATAAATGCCTTATAAAGTGTGTAAACGTATAAATTTATCTAGTTTACGCACGAGCTGTCAAATTTTGTATGAAAAATCATTTACACAATTTGTATAAATTTACGCGCATATTTCATTGTGTAAACGCGGTAAACTCAAAGGAATGCAACCTTGCAGACATTACAGCCGGCATTTTCATCAGAAATCTCCAACATCAGCAAGTAAAGGCGTTTTAGTTTTGATTTTTCACTTAATCTTGGTATTTTTTAATTTGTATAACAATCAAAAAATTTTTTTTGGCAATAATACAGCTGAAAAACAATCAAGTTTATCAAGAGTATTACTAGGTGCGTTCATATAACCGCGTGTGTAAATGGATATAATTTTACACCTTATAAGTTTATATGCTATCATGAGTCCCCCTATTGTCGCAACGCATGCTTATTTGGGTTAGGGCAAAAAACGCCGGTTGTTTGCGTGCGCTAAAAAAACGCAGTGTGGTTTTATTAGGTTGGCTTGTAAGCGACCATATATGTATACGATATGCGATAGCACAATGGCTACTTCGTGAAAATCAACGACAGCTCTTTTAGTTTGATTTCGATGGTCGTACGGTGAGGAAGTGTCGCACGCGCGCTTAAAACAGAGTACCAAAGGGTGCGTGTGACACGTGTTCACCGCTTGAACTAAATAAATAATTGATTTTGCTTTCGTGCTCGCTAAGCGTTCGTGTTTACTAACACATTCTCAATTTGGTAACCGTGTAAATGTAGTGGTGCCCACCGCTGTTTATGATAGAGATCCAATTTTATGTATCTGGCCTGTTGCTAACACCGAACCTTTACGAACGTTTTCGAACCTTTTCGAGCCTTTTCGGATCTTTTTTGACAAATATCCGTTACGGTTTTTTTTGATTTAGTCGCCAAGCCCGCGATAAAATCTAGCTTAAAATTCGTTCCCCAAGATTTAAATTCAACTCGACAAACCGTATTACTCCCGAAGCGTGTGTGCTAAAATAAAGAAAATAAAATAACAATAGCATGAGTGCAGATAAACCAAATACATCAGCGTTTTTAGCATAATTGGGGGAGAGAGAGATTTTTTAGAAGTCCATCGGTGTTAGGTGAGAACTTCAATTGACCTTGTAAGCAAAGGAATCTTTGACCGGCCTTTTGAATGAGGGAAGCATAGAATGATCTATTGCACGATGGAAACTTTGTCCAGGTTGTAGGGCATGGTGTGTAGCCCGACAGACCATGCACCGTTGGACCCTTGTCTTACAAAATTTTTAAGCGAGTGAAGTTGAATGAAACCGTCCCATAGAAACTGACTCACTCTGACAAACATGCATACAAAAAGATTATAGCTAGAAATTACTACGTGATGTATTAGAATTTGAGTGGTAACCAGAGCAAAGTTGTTTAAATTACATGTATGTCAAAGGCAGCTTATCCAAACCCTGTCCACACCCACCCAATTTTCGTTTTGTATGCACCAAAGGAATTGGTTAGTTTGCAAAATAGCATGAATGGAGGAAAAATATGGGCTCCATGCTATTGAAATAAGAAATAATAGCAAGAAAAAAAATTTGAATGGTATAAAGTTTAAGCTAATAGTGAGCAAGTCAGTTCTGCTGACATCCAACTAGCAATAGTTGTCCGTTTTAACATTTCAATGTTGCTCCGTATATGGGATTATGGAATGGTAATGGGATTGTCTGGCATGACTATGCAAATAACTCGCCCTTGCATAGTGCTGAGGCTGCAGTGATAGTTAGTGGAGCATATTAGGCAATTACCCTCAGTTTTGCGTTGAAAATAAAAGCGAGTGAGGGAAATAACCAGTTTTGCATATTTTTATACTCAGCTGAGCCGAGCTCACAGAGTATATTAACTTTGTTCGCATAACGGTAATCCGTAATGGCATAAACTAATCGAGATAGATATATACTTCTATATATCAAAATGATCTGGGTTGAAAAAAGAAATTCATTTAGCCATGTCCGTCCGTCCGTCCGTCTGTAAACACGATAACTTGAGTAAATTTTGAGGTATCTTGATGAAATTTGGTATGTAGGTTCCTGGGCGCTCATCTCAGATCGCTATTTAAAATGAACGAAATCGGACTACAACCACGCCCACTTTTTCGATATCGAAAATTTCGAAAAACCGAAAAAGTGCGATAATTCATTACCAAAGACGGATAAAGCGATGAAACTTGGTAAGTGCGCTAACCTTATGACGAAAAATAGAAAATTAGAAAAATTTTGGACAATGGGCGTGGCACCGCCCACTTTTAAAAGAAGGTAATTTAAAAGTTTTGCAAGCTGTAATTTGGCACTCGTTGAAGATATCATGATGAAATTTGGTAGGCACGTTACTCCTATTACTATATGTGTGCTAAATAAAAATTAGCGAAATCGTATGACGAACCCGCCCACTTTTAAAACAATTTTTTTTTAAGTCAAATTTTAACAAAAAATTTAATATCTTTACAGTATATAAGTAAATTATGTCAAAATTTGACTCCAGTAATGATATGGTGCAACAAAATACAAAGATAAAAGAAAATTTGAAAATGGGCGTAACTCCGCCCTTTTTCATTTAATTTGTCTAGAATACTTTTAATGCCATAAGTCGAACAAAAATTCACCAATCCTTGTGAAATTTGGTAGGGACATAGATTCTATGACGTAACTGTTTTCTGTGAAAATGGGCGAATCGGTAGAAGCTACGCCCAGTTTTTATACACAGTCGACCGTCTGTCCTTCCGCTCGGCCGTTAACATGATAACTTGCGCAAAAAGGATATATCTTACTAAACTTAGTTCACGTACTTATCTGAAGTCACTTTATCTTGGTATAAAATACGGCCGAAATCCGAATATGACCACGCCCACTTTTCCGATATCGAAAATTACGAAAAATAAAAAAATGCCATAATTCTGTACCAAATATGAAAAAAGAGATGAAACATGGTAATTGGATTGGTTTATTGACGCAAAATATAACCTTAGAAAAACTTTGTAAAGTAATAAGTAGAAGAAAATGAAAAAGTTCTGCAGAGCGAAATCAAAAGCCCTTGGAATCTTGGCAGGAATACTGTTTGTGGTATTACATATATAAATAAATTAGCGGTACCTGACAGAAGATGTTCTGGGTCACCCTGGTCCACATTTTGGTCGATATCTCGAAAACGCATTCACATATACAACTAAGGGCCACTCCCTTTTAAACCCTCATTAATACTTTAACATGAACAACCATATAACCTCATATCCAAGGATACGCAATGCGATGGAAGCATTCGATGCCAGGGTAAGAAAAACATCTTCAAATTCAAGAATAGAATATATGTTATTTGTTTTTATTTTTCTTTTCATTTCAGGTATTACCAAGACCGATGAAAGGCAATGCACCGTCGTTTGCGGCTAGGTCAACTAGACCGTCATGTCGCCCTTTGCCGTTCTGAGTATGGGCGGCAGCGGAAAACGCTGTTTGAGGAGAACATAGAACACTTTTACATCGCTGCAACACTTGCGCACAGGGCAGGGACAAGAAGTATACGCTCAACAACAATAATTTTTAAAATTTTTTATAATAGTCTTAAGAAAATTCAAGCACATAAAAAATTGACAAAAATTAGTTTTTGTATGTAGAATTTAGTTATAAACAATAAAAACAAAAAAATCAAACAAAAAAATTTTTGTATATGAAAAAAACAGGCATGCTTAACCAACGAACCGATATCATTTCGTTACGATAATTAACGTTAATAAACGAAACAAAGTCATTTCTTTCGTTATTACGTTAAGAACGTCAAATAACGAAATCATTAACCAAATCATTTTTCGTTTTCTGCCATATCAAAACGAAATCAAATCGTTTATGTTGATTACTAATTTCAAACTATGCTGGCAAAGCTGATTGATGGCGGAGTCATTAAAGGTGAAAACATTAGCCAAGCTGATTGCAACATTTCTCATGAATTTTGACAGTACGAACATTTCTCAGAGTATTTTTGACGTTACCACCAACAAATTACATGGAATTTGTGTGTGTATGTCCGCTCGCTGTTACACCTTACGGCTTCACCATGGCTATAGCATTGCCAGCACAATTCAAACACAAAGTATCACGTTTTTGTTAACGTTTTTAACGTTAACGAAAGCTTTTCGTTTCGGTTAAAAACGAGATACATTTATCTTGATAATTTCTTATCGATAATATTTCGAAGTGTTTCAACGGAAACGGTGGACATTTTTTGATAAACGATTAGTTTAACGTTAAGGTGCATCCCTGAAAAAAACATGATTTACAAAAAAAGGTCCGTAGGGACCTTTTCACACGGCCGTGAAGTTCAGAACTGTCACTCATCGGAGGGTTATCACCTTTCATTTGATACACATGTCATACAAACACCCTAGGTTCATTTTGCTAAATGGTGATTTTCCCTTATTTTGTCTCCAAAGCTCTCAGCGGAGTATGTAATGTTCGGTTATATCCGAACTTAGGTTTCCTTACTTGTTATTTCTGGTTATGTTGCGGGAACAGATTTTTATTCCTTTTATGAACATGAAATGGTGTACATATTAACTTTGGTCCGATGTTTGTAACGTTGAGAAATATAGAAGACAGACTCACCACTAAGTATACCGAATTGATCAGGGCGACGAACTGAGTTGATATAGCCATGTCCGTCTGTCCGCAAACTAGTTCCACAAATTTTGAGATATCTCAATGAAATTTGGCACACGGATGTATTTTAGTATTATATTAGACATTTGTCGGATCCGGTAGGATCGGACCTCTATAATATATATCTCCCATACAACCGATCGTTCAGATAAGACGATTTTGGTCAGTCCTGCCGCAATTTAGAAGTATAAACGTGAAAACTCGGTGATATATATTCAATATATCATAGAAGATATCCTGAAAAAATCCCTTTGATCGGAGCTATATATATTATATCCCATACAGCCGATCGTTCAGATAGAAGATTTTTGGCCATTTCTCCCTTAATTTAGAAAGTATAAACGTGAAACTCGGTGATATATATTCCAATACATCATAGAAGATTTCATGAAAAAACACATTTGATCGGAGCTATATATAGTATATATCCCATACGACCGACCGTTCATATAGAAAGATTTTTGGAAATTTCTCCCTTAATTTTCCAATATAAAAAACGTTTTAACTTGGTTATATTTATTCGATATATCATAGAAAATTTCATGAAAAAATCATTTCGATCGGAGCTATATGTATATAGCATCTACTGTCCCTAACCGATCGTTATATGTTAAATCTTAAAATCGTTTAGGTATGTACGTCTGTTCACTATATATTTCTTTTCTTATACAGCGCATTATTTGGAGATTACGAATGGGATAAGATTATTGTTCAGCCCATTCATGAAAGCTTTGAAGTCTTCGGCACAGCCGAAGATAGTCCCGTCCTTACTTGTTCCGAGCGCTTGGCCGAGCGCTTGCTATCAATTTGTTATCATGGGTATATAGCTTGTTATCCATATCCTAACGGCGAGTTAATTTTTTATTATAGGACTGGGGTATGTACAAGTTATCGACGAATTATCGAGTTTTCATCGACGAGTTCTAAATTCATTATTGAAAATTTGTGTCGATCTCTATCCAAAAGTTTTCGATTGTTTATCGAAAATTATCAAAATACTATCAAAATTTATCGATTTCTTATCACAAATTTACTGATTTGTTTTACAAAATTTATCAAAATTATCTATTAACTATCGAAAATTATCGTTATGTTATATTTACATCACGAGCTTTACGAATACTTGGTACTCACGCCTTTTTTACGCTCTTAAGACTTGTCACACTGCTGAGAGCGACTCCTAGTGGAAAAATTATTCTAAAATGCTTTAGATGGAAACTGTCTTACAGTTGAACCTAAGAACTTGGTTTCATAGAACTGTGCACAAATTCTATACCACGATGGGCCAGAAATTAGTTTTATGTGGTGCTCGAGCTTGTAAGTGATTTCTATCGGGAGCGCAGCACGTCAGTCGTTCTTTCCAAGCGATTACTCATGCCAACTGGGAGCAAAGAGTGAGACCATGTGCTTCTACAACTGTTTTCGCATTCAATGGACGTATCCCCTTGCAGTTTTTGCAAGTCAAGTGAGAACGTTTTTTCTTAAATTTCCTATTAGTTAGGGAAAAGTAGCATTTGTTTGCAAGAATAGGTTTCTGAGGTTTTTTGGGTTCATACATCGATCTACGGCCGGAGGTAGATTTGAGAAGAAAGAGTCGCAGAGTTATAGGGCGACGAGTCTACTCACTCAACCCAAATACGGGCAAGTTAAAAGGTTCCGGTTGCTATATAAAACGTGCCAGCATGAAGGTAGAGTTGTACCAGTTTTGACTTTGTACACAGCGCCGTAGGCTGTAGCTCCTTGTGCTCCCGCATCAATCCTCAGCCAGAGACAGATTAGATCGAAGGTTGATATGTGCTTATAAGACAGCAAGCCATTCATTGAAGTCTATATTGTATAAGCCGGATTGATAGTAGGTTGACTACTGTGTCTGGAATACAGGAAACAAGAACACAAAGGTCAAGTTTGGGTAGCAGCGCACTAATGCATCTAATCTATCTTCGAGGTACAACCATACCCCATTATACTACGTCTTACTTGAGACCATGTATAATTTGGCCCCGCATTATTAATCTGTGGTCCTTGGGTTGATTTTTAGTCGTATCACGCTGCAGATATAGCCTGCTTTAAGCAGAAAAAAATTTAAATAAAACTACTCCCGGCATTGAGGGGATATGATCCCTAACAAAATTTCAAGAAATCCAGCAACAAATCCGAAAACAATTCCGAAGTTATCAAAAACCATCCTAAAAAGTTCAAAAATATCACCAAAGTCACTCCCCAAGTGTCTGAGGCATAGTACCGAAATGGTCTCAAAATTAGCCCGCCGTAATCCAAGTAGTGCCGAAATTGTGCCCAAAAAAGCTTCGAAAGCTAGTCCACAAAATAACCTGGAGATGGCCTTTAGATGTAGTAGTTCCAAAATCATCTGAAATAACCAGAAAAACAATCCAAAGTCAGTCATGATCATACCCAAAATAACCCCTAGTTTATAATGAAAAAATTTCGCAAAATGAGCCATGGAAAATCCCAAAATGTTTGCCAAGCAATTCTGATCATGTTGAACAATCCAAAATAGTCCGAAAAGGTGCTTCAAATATGCCACAAATGATCCTGAGAACAAATTGAAACAATACTGAGCATACCGCTGAATTGATCTTGATCACAATCCCAAACTTATCTGAAAATTATACCAGCATTGTCCCGAGCTATCTTCTAAATAATCCCAAGACGATCTCGAAAGCTGCCCTGAAATGATAGGAAAATAATTCCTAAATAGTCCGAAAAACAATTTCTGGATGATTGAGAAATGGTCTCCTATTTTTTTTTAATTTTAATTCAGGTAAAAAAGTTTTGAAATAATCTCTTGAAATAGTTCCTTTTGCTTTTTAAAGCCAGTGTCCCCATATAATCCGAAATAACCCTGCAAACAATCTCGAAACAGCCAAGTATTATATCCAAAACAGCTCTCAATTACAATGAAAAAACTTCCGAAATGTTCTAAGAAATGTCCCATAATGGCCGCGAAACAATTCCGAAATGATTTAGGAAAACAAAAGGCCCAAAATGTACACAAAATATGCCCGAAATAATCTCGAAAATAGTCTCGTTATTTATTTGCTTTTACTTCAAGGGATTGGGGGCGACCTGTATAGAAAGAAAGCGAGTTGGAGGAAGTAGCAAAAAAAAGGGTTGCTTTCGTGCAAAATTGGAATAGGCAATCCATCATCGGCTACGTTTGCTGTTAAAAAAATATTTACAATTTTTATACAAAATTACACTTACCTATTGCGCTACTTTGTCCAAGCCAAATGCTACCCCATCCAGGTGTTTTGTGGTTGATTTATTCCACCCAAATTGCGACTTTGCTTCATTAGTAGGCGTATCGTGAGACAGTAAGAGAGTAGCATAACAAACAATGGTATATAAAAACAAAACTATCGATCCGACCAATTTGTAAACAGGATCCGGTATTTGACATGTACCATTAACCAGCACAGATGCTTGATTCTAAAAAAGAAGAAGAGGAGGAATTGAGTAAAGAGCGGTAAACTAACACCTAACACAAGCGTCAATTAGATAAAAGTATATTATTGAATGGTTTTCAAGTCTCTTTTCGTAATGTGTGAAAATGTGCTTGGAAGCTGATGTTTACCCTACAGAAAATTGTAGAAGCTGAAAAATTTCTATAGAACTATTTCGTTTAGAAGGTAGTACTAATGTATGTTTATTCCAGGGTCTTTTATAACCTACTCTTTTGGGAAATTTGGGAAACGAAATTACATTTTATGAATGCCCTTTATCGCTTCTAAATTTCAGTGACTGTTGCTGCGATTTTTCTAAAGTTTCATGATTTTTCATCTTTCGTGCTTTCCACTTGACTGGGAAGCCGTAAGCTGGAAACTATGCATGTAGCTGTGATTTTGTCACAAAAAACCGTGACAGCTGTAGCGTTAGCTATTTTTATACTCAGTTGGATAACGGTTGGTTGTACATGTATAAGGGAATCGAGATAGATATAGACTTCCATATATCAAAATCATTAGTATAGAAAAAAACTTTGATTGAGCCATGTCCGTCCGTCCGTCTGTCCGTTAACACGATAACTTGAGTAAATTTTGAGGTATCAATTAACAAAAAAATTTAATATCTTTACAGTATATAAGTAAATTATGTCAACAGTCAGCGGGTTAAGGGGGTTAGGAGATCAGAATATACCCGCGGTAGGTATGCCTGTCGTAAGAGGCGACTAAAATACCAGATTCAAGGGGCTGTGCAGCGCAACCTTTCAGGTTGCCAGCACAATATATAGCTTCTCCAAACCCCAATTTTCAACCTCACCTATCCCCGGCGAATCCTGTTTCACTAACAGACGAGGCTCTGGCGATCCCAAGCTCTTCATGGAACTTGGGGGTACAGAGGGAGGGAATGGCCTGAAGGTTTAATGTGGCCACATAAATCGTCCCGAGATGGTCGGGCTAGCACCTTAATGGTGCTATGGTACCGGAGCGTACCGGATTTGTATCCGGCAAAGAACCATCACATCGATAACACTCCCCAAATCCTTCGGGGAGCAACCTTATCGCTACAACAACAACAACAACATGTCAACATTCAACTCCAGTAATGATACGGTGCAACAAAATACAAAAATAAAACAAAATTTCAAAATGGGAGTGGCTCCGCCCTTTTTCATTTAATTTGTCTAGGATACTTTTAATGCCATAAATCGAAACAAAAATTAACCAATCCTTTTGAAATTTGGTAGGGGCATAGATTTTATGGCGTTAACTGTTTTTCTGTGAAAAAGGGCGAAATCGATTGAAGCCACGCCCAGTTTTTTATACACAGTCGACCGTCTGTCCTTCCGCTCGGCCGTTAACGCGATAACTTGAGCAAAAATCGATATATCATCACTAAGCTCAGTTCATGCACTTATCTGAACCCACTGTGTATTGGTATAAAAAATGGTCGAAATTCGACTATGACCACGCCCACTTTTTTGATATCGAAAATTACGAAAAATGAAAAAATGCCATAATTCTATACCAAATACGATAAAAGGGATGAAACATGGTAATTGGATTGGTTTATTGACGCAAAATATAACTTCAGAAGAAAACTTTGTAAAATGGGTGTGACACCTACCATATTAAGTAGAAGAAAATGAAAAAATTCTGCAGGGCGAAATCAAAAGCCTTTGGAATTTTGGCAGGAATACTGTCCGTGGTATTATATATATAACTAAATTAGCGGTATCCGACAGATGATGTTCTGGGTCATCCTGGTCCACTTTTTGGTTGATATCTCGAAAACGGCTTTCACATATACAACTAAAGGTCACTCCCTTTTAAAAACCCTCATTAATACCTTTAATTTGATATGCATATCGGACAGTCAAATTCTAGAGTAACCTCTGGTCCACCTTTGTGGCGATATTTCGACGTCCACCTATAGAACTAAGGATCACTTCCTTTTAAAATACTCATTACCACCTTTCATTTGATACTCATATCGTACAAACAAATTATAGAGTCACCCCTGGTCCACCCTTATGGCGATATCACGAAATAGCGTCCACCTATAGAACTATAGACCCACTCCCTTTTAAAATACTCTTTAATACTTTCTATTTGATACCCATTTCATACAAACACATTCCAGGGTTACCCTAGGTTCATTTTCCTACATGGAGATTTTCCCTTATTTAGTCTCCAAAGCTCTCAGCTGAGTATGTAATGTTCGGTTACACCCGAACTAAGCCTCCCTTACTTGTTTGCTATGACTTATTGTGACAGCATTTTGGTAAAAGTTGCGCATACCAATGAACGTAATCAAAGACCCATTCGTAGCTTTCATTACAGGTATAATTTTCTACGGAAATACAAATTAATGAATATGTGATTTGTGTTACTCAGTCGGCTAAGCAAATGTCATCGCTAGAGCGTGACCGTGCCATTATATTTCTGCTTTGTCGCAATTGGTACTGGTAATTTTTGTTTGTTTATCTTCTATTTAATTTCTTATAAATATTGATAATTTTTTTCAGTGTGAATAAGGTATTATTGGGTCTGTAAATACTATTTTTTTATCACTGTACCGTCACAACCAAATTTAACAAGTAAAGGTTTTCTAGGTTCGGGTGCAACCGAATATTATATACTCAGCGTGAACTTTAATTGTACATTTCATAACACATAAATTACTTTTCTACATAACACGTGGCACCGCCCATTTTAAAAAAAAATGTCTCCCCCCCTTCCTCTTACAATAAAACTTGATAAGTGAAATATCATTGATTCAAAACTATTTTTTAAGCTATAACTTAGAGCTTATTATTGTAGTCTACGACACTTTAAAACTTGTTTTTATATCTAAGTTATCGTGATATTTAATCGATCCCGTCCATTTTTATTAGAATTATTTTCTGCTATAAGGAAAATTTGTGTACCCAATTTTATTACGATCCGTTAATTTTAGATCGAATTATGGCTTCCGAAACATAGAAAATTGCTTAGTCACAAAAGGGTCGGTGCCACGCCCATTTTTTAGAACTTGAAGTTTTTCCTATTTACTGTTATAAATCCACTTGGGAAATGAAATACCATTGATATAAAGCTGTTTTTTGCAAAGATATAGCTTATTTTATTCGCCCACGACCCTTTTAGAAATCTTTTATATTCAAGTGGGCGTGGTCCTTAGCCGATTTCGTTAATTTTGCTTCAAAGCATTCCTTATAGTAAAGGCAACCTTTCTGCCGAATTTTGCTACGATAGGTTTAACGATTTTTTATTTATGATTAATAATATTTGTAAAATTGATTTTGTTACAAGTGGGCGGTGCCACGCCCATTTTAAAATTTTTTTTCACATTTTTATCAAGAGTCTCAATATCAGTCCACGTGTCAAATTTCAACATTCTAGGTGTATTATTTACTAAAAAATCAGGTTTTTTTTGTGTTTTCCAAAATGTTATATATATAAAAAAGTGGGCGTGGTTAACATCCGATTATGCCCATTTTCAATACCAATCTATTCTGAGTCCAGATAAGCTCGTGTACCAAATTTGGTGAAGCTATCTCAATATTTACTTAAGTTATCCTATTAACGGACAGACAGACGAACGGGCGGACGGACGGACATGGCTCAATCAATTTTTTTTTCGATACTGATGATTCTGTACAACCAACCGTTATCCAATCAAAGTTAATATACTCGGTGTGCAAAGCACGCTAAGTACAAAGACGTTGCGTTTGAGATGTCACAGTGACAAATCACGTTGTTCCTTAAAAAATTGCTTATAAAGGGGGAAAAGTAATAAAAGAGAAAAAGGGGAAATTGCGAATAAGGGAGAAAAATGCGAAAAAACGATAAATGCAAAAAGAGAAAGGATAAAAAAGGGAATAGTGGGAAATGTGAAAAAGAAGGAAAATAACGTAACATAACGAGGGGTTGAGAAAAGGGCGAAACAGGGCGAAAAAGAGAAAGGTGGTCAAGAAACGACACAGTGGTGTCATTGCAATGAAACGAATTTCAATATTTACAATATTATTTCTGCATATATCGCTGTGTAAAATTGATTTTAAAGAAACGGAAACAGCCACAAATATTGAGAAGACAAACAAATCACCGCTGTGATAGCCGAATTTTCATTTGATTGTAAAATTTTAAAATATATATTTTTTTTTAAACAACTGTTATCGACAACGTTTATAGCGGACATTTTTGGGTCGGACAGGGTGTACATATGAACGATTTTTTAATAGGTCATGAAAAAAACCTTACAAATCAAAGTCGAAAAAAAGTAAAAAAAATAAAATTTTGCAGGCTCGAAAATTATTTTTTTGGGTATGCGTTGTGGAAACTTTTTCCTGAGAACAAATCCTATCGAAAAATCGATGACGCGATATCGGGTTAAAATCGACCCACTCTAATGTATACAGAATTTTTATTTTGATATCTCAAGGGAACTCCAATCTTTAGACTACTTCCTCTGGCAAAATTGACTGCAAAATATTGCAGAGTGTGTACATATGTACGTACATGTGTTTGTAAGCTTGCACGCGTGTAGAATGCAACGAGATAATAGAAAGCTTAGAAAAGCTACATAAGCAAACAACACGCCAATTAGTGATGTTTATTTGTTTGGCTTAAGCATGACTAAAACGCACAGACAGAGCCATTCAAGAAGAGAACAAATTTTTATACTCAGTTGAGCAGAGCCCACAGGGTATATTAAGTTTGATTGGATAACGGTTGGTTGTACAGGTATAAAGGAATCGAGATAGATATAGACTTCCATATATCAAAATCATCAGGATCGAAAAAAAATTTGATTGAGCCATGTCTGTCCGTCCGTTAACACGATGACTTGAGTAAATTTTGAGGTATCTTGATGAAATTTGGTATGTAGGTTCCTGAGCACTCATCTCAAATCGCTATTTAAAAGGAACGATATCGGACTATAACCACGCCCCCTTTTTCGATATCGAAAATTTCGAAAAACCGAAAAAGTGCAATAATTCATTACCAAAGACAGATAAAGCGATGAAATTTTGTAGGTGAGTTGAACTTATGACGCAGAATAGAAAATTAGTAAAATTTTGGACAATGGGCGTGGCACCACCCACTATTAAAAGAAGGTAATTTAAAAGTTTTACAAGCTGTAATTTGGCAGTCGTTGAAGATATCATGATAAAATTTAGCAGGAACGTTACTCCAATTACTATATGTACGCTTAATAAAAAATTAGCAAAATCGGAGAAGTACCACGCCCACTTTAAAAAAAAATTTTTTTTTAAGTAAAATTTTAACAAAAAAATTTAATATCTTTACATTATATAAGTAAATTATTTCAAGATTCAACTCCAGTAATGATATGGTGCAACAAAATACAAAAATAAAAGAAAATTTCAAAATGGGCGTGGCTCCGCCCTTTTTCATTTAATTTGTCTAGAATACGTTTAATGCCATAAGTCGAACAAAAATTTACCAATCCTTTTGAAATTTGGTAGGGGTATAGATTTTATGACGCTAACTGTTTTCTGTGAAAATGGGCGAAATCGGTTGAAGCCACGCCCAGTTTTTATACACAGTCGTCCGTCTGTGCTTCCGCATGGCCGTTAACACGATAACTAGATCAAAAATCGACATATCTGTACTGAACTTAGTTCACGTACTTATATGAGCGCACCTTATCGTGGTATAAAAAATGAACGAAATCCGACTATGACCACGCCCACTTTATCGATATCGAAAAATTACGAAAAAAGAAAAAAAATGTCATAATTCTATACCAAATACGAAAAAAGGGATGAAACATGGTAATTGGATTCGTTTATTGACGCGAAATATAACTTTAGAAAAAACTTTGTAAAATGGTTGTGACACCTACCATATTAAGTAGAAGAAAATGAAAAAGTTCTGCAGGTCGAAATAAAAAACCCTTGAAATCTTGGCAGGTATTACATATATAAATAAATTAGCGGTAACCAACAGATGATGTTCTGGGTCACCCTGTTCCACATTTTGGTCGATATCTGGAAAACGCCTTCACATATAAAACTACCACCACTTCCTTTTAAAACTCTCATTAATACCTTTAATTTGATACCAATATAGTACAAAACACATTCTAGAGTCACCCCTGGTCCACCTTTATGGCGATATCTCGAAAAGGCGTCCACCTATAGAATTCAGCCCCACGCCATTTTAAAATACTCATTAACACCTTTCATTTTATACCCACATCGTACAAACATATTCTAGATTCACCCCTGGTCCACCTTTATGGCGATATCTCGAAAAGGCGACCACCTAAAGAACGAAGGCCCACTCCCTTTTAAAATACTCATTAGCACCTTTCGTTTGATACCCATATTGTACAAACGTATTCTAGAGTCACCCCTGGTCCACCTTTATGGCGATATCTCGAAAAGGCGAGCATCTATACAACTACCACAACTCCCTTTTAAAACCCTCGTTAATACCTTTAATTTGATACCCATATCGTACAAACACATTCTAGAGTCACCCCTGGTCCACCTTTATGGCGATATTTCGAAACGGCGTCCACCTATAGAACTAAGGCCCACTCCCTTTTAAAATACTCATTAACACCTTTCGTTTGATACCCATATTGTACAAACAAATTCTAGGGTCACCCCTGGTCCACCTTTGTGGAGATATCTCGAAACGGCGTACACCTATGGAACTAAGGATTACTCCCTTTTAAAATACTCATTAACACCTTTCATTTGATACCCATATCGTACAAACAAATTCTAGAGTCAACCCTGATCCACCTTTATGGCGATATCCCTAAATGGTGTCCACCTATAGAACTATGGCCCACTCCCTCATAAAATACTCTTTAATGCCTTTCATTTGATACACATGTCATACAAACACATTCCAGGATTTCCCTCGGTTCATTTTCCTACATGGTTATTTTCCCTTATGTTGTCACCATAGCTCTCAACTGAGTATGTAATGTTCGGTTACACCCGAACTTAACCTTCCTTACTTGTTAAATTAAAATTTAACTTGAAATTTAGTGATTGCTATGTTATCTGCTTTAAGATAGTGGCGCTACATAAATTTTGTATGGAAAGCTACTCTTTCATGCTACGGAGGAATAAAAGCAAACACTTAACAATTCAAATAAATTTTTTTTACAAAGAGATATTTATTAACGGAGCCAAACCACCGCAATATCAATCAAAAGTACCACAACTTCTTTCCCGGAACGACAACAAATAATTCGAAACAGAGTGGGTAGCATATCTACTGAAAAATTACTATTTTCAGTGTTATTCTACCGAAATCGATTTGGTTATTGGTGAGAGCCAGTCGAAGCAAAAGTGATGTTGTTGAGAGCCGTACGGAGCCTAAAGAGCGAGTGTGTGGGCACACTTGCTTCATGCAATTTTGTCGACATTATTTTTGTTGAACTATATTTAAGCCTTTACTAAGTAAAAAGCAACGCTATACTTAATCTTTTCTATAAAAAAAAACAAAAGGGGCGCGCAATTGAATGTAATTGTAAGTAACAGCGACATAAACACTGAGGACTTTTTTACATAATTTGGTAATTTAAATAAATATTTTTCTCACACTCACTCACCTTCAAATACATTAAACAAAGCGGCACACTCGTCGATAGGGATAATAGCCAAACAACGCCAATTTTCAATAGCACACGTTTATTTGTTTTATTTACGACCAAAACGCATTGGAAAAGCCAATGAGAAAAAACGATCCACTGAAATGGTGCATAAATGCATTATGCTCGCTGTACAAAAGAGTACATCCAAGCAAATCCAAATGAGGCAGCACAGTGAACCGAGCGGAAAGTAACCTGTAAAGAGAAAGAAAATAGAAAACAATTAACTATAAATATTTAGTACAATAATCAAGGTAGAGATGGATATGTTTTTAATAGGCGCGACTATATCAAATGGTCATGAAAATGCTAATTGCTTTGAAGTGTAGGGGGCAGCCCTACTCCAAAATGTAATTTTTCGAAACACGACTTTAGTCCGATTCACTAATTTTTTTATTTCAAACAGAAATTTATTTCTATATGAAGAGTTATATTTATGGTTAAGTGTTAAGTTAGCTTTTGTTTGGTACACATGTTGATATAATTAATTAACATTTGTAAAATTTAAACAATTTATGCAATGGAAAAGTATAATAAACAAGTAAGGAAGGTTAAGTTCGGGTGTAACTAAACTTTACATACTCAGCTGAGAGCTATGGAGACAAAATAAGGGAAAATCACCATGTAGGAAAATGAACCTAGGGTAACCCTGGAATTTTTTTGTATGACATGGGTTTTCAAATGGAAGATATTAAAGAGTATTTTAAGAGGGAGTGGGCCATAGTTCTATAGTTGGACGCCATTTAGGGATATCGCCATAAAGGTGGAACAGGGCTGACTCTAGAATTTGTTTGTACGATATGCGTATCAAATGAAAGGTGTTAATGAGTATTTTAAAAGGGAGTGGGCCTTAGTTCTATAGGTGAACGCCTTTTCGAAATATCGCCATAAAGGTGGACCAGGGATGACTCTAGAATTTGTTTGTACGAGATGGGAATCAAATGAAAGGTGTTAATGATTATTTTAAAAGGGAGTGGGCCTTAGTTCTATAGGTGGACGCCTTTTCGGGATATCGTTATAAAGGTTAAAACAGGATTGACTGTAGAATGCGTGTGTACAATATGGGTATCAAACGAAAGGTGATAATGAGTATTTTAAAAGGGAGTAGGCCTTAGTTCTATGGGTGGACGCCTTTTCGAGATATCGCCATCAAGGTGGACCAGGGGTGTCTCTAGGATGCGTTTGTATGATATGGGTATCAAATGAAAGGTACTAATGCGGGTTTTAAAGGGAGTGGCCCTTAGTTTTATATGTGAAGGCGTTTTCGAGATATCGACCAAAATGTGGACCAGGGTGACCCAGAACATCATCTGTCGGGTAACGCTAATTTATTTATATATGTAATACCACGAAAAGTATTCCTGCCAAGATTCCAAGGGCTTTTGATTTCGCCCTTTTTTTCTAACTTTTTCATTTTCTGCTACTTAATATGGTAGGTTTCACACCCATTTTACCAAGTTTTTTTCCAAAGTTATATTTTGTGTCAATAGACCAATACAATTACCATGTTTCATCCCTTTTTTTCGTATTTGGTATAGAATTAAGGCATTTTTTTTATTTTTCGTAATTTTCGATATCGAAAAAGTGGGCGTGGTCATAGTCGGACTTCGGCCATTTTTTATACCAATACAAAGTGAGTTCAGATAAGTACGTGAACTGAGTTTAGTAAAGATGTATCAATTTTTGCTCAAGTTATCGTGTTAACGGCCGAGCGGAAGGACAAACGGTCGACTGTGTATAAAAACTGGGCGTGGCTTCACCCGATTTCGCCCATTTTCACAGAAAACAGTTACCATCATAGAGTCTATGCCTCTACCAAATTTCAGAAGGATTGGTAAATTTTTGTTCGACTTATGGCATTAAAAGTATTATAGACGAGTAAATGAAAAAGGGCGGAGCCACGCCCATTTTGAAATTTTCTTTTATTTTTGCATTTTGTTGCACCATATCATTGCTGGAGTTGAATGTTGACATAATTTACTTATATACTGTAAAGATATTAAATTTTTTGTTAAAACTTGACTTTAAAAAATTTGTTTTTTAAAAGTGGGCGTGGTCGTTATCCGATTTTGCTAATTTTTTATTAAGCATACATATAGTAATAGGAGTAACGTTCCTGCCAAATTTCATCATGATATCTTCAACGGCTGCCAAATTACAGCTTGCAAAACTTTTAAATTACCTTCTTTTAAAAGTGGGTGGCGCCACGCCCCATTGTCCAAAATTTTACTAATTTTCTATTCTGGGTCATAAGTTCAACTCACCTACCAAGTTTCGTCGCTTTATCCGTCTTTAGTAATGATTATCGCCCTTTTTCCGTTTTTCGAATTTTCGATATCGAAAAAGTAGGCATGGTTATAGTCCGATATCGTTCATTTTAATTAGAGATCTGAGATGAGTGCCCAGGAACTTACATACTAAATTTCACCAAGATACCTCAAAATTTACTCAAGTATCGTGTTAACGGGCGGACGGACGGACGGCACGGGCGGGCATGGCTCATCATTTTTTTCGATCCTGATGAGTTTGATATATGGAAGTCTATATCTATCTCGATTCCTTTATACCTGTACAAACCAACGGTTATCCAATAAAAGTTAATATACTCTGTGAGCTCTGCTCAATTGAGTATAAAAATATAGTAAGGGCATTTTGGAAATTATTTATGATATCGTTTTCTTTTCTGGCAAATGTGTTACACTTTTTGTTCGGTTGCGCAGGGTTGTAAATATAATTGTTCTATTCCAAAAAACAGGCAACGCCTTTACTCGTATATAGTTCATTTGTAAAAATTGTTACCTGTTGGCAACGCAAAGCGTTACACATTTACCCTGAATAAAATGACGGAGTGGCAGTGTAACCCTGCCAAACCAGCTGATCGTGACAATTTAATTTCGTAACTTCACAAATTTTTATAGAAGAAAATTGAAATGAAGGCAATAATTGCTAATGAATTTTTATTATTATTGACAACGCGCTTGTGAGAATCAGCTTATACACGGGGTAGCGATTTATGTTCTTTTCATGCACTATAAATAAAAGTTGAAAATTTTCAAGGTAGGAGTAACTCTATTAAGTTTAAGTAAGAATCTGCTACATCATTGGCGGCGTGAACACAGTATCTTCGGGATGGTAGGGGAAACACGCTGCTACAACACAATTGTGGCACCCAAATAAATATAATAGGAGATTGTTTTGTGGCCACGTGGTAACGATGTATAAAACAAGTAAGGAAGGTTAAGTTCGGGTGTAACCGAACATTACATACTCAGTTGAGAGCTATGGTGACAACATAAGGGAAAATAACCATGTAGAAAATGAACCGAGGGAAAACCTGGAATATGTTTGTATGACATGTGTATCAAATGAAAGGCATGAAAGGGTATTTTATGAGGGAGTGGGCCATAGTTCTATAGGTGGACGCCATTTAGGGATATAGCCATAAAGGTGGACCAGGGGTTGACTCTAGAATGCGTTTGTACGATATGGGTATCAAATGAAAGGTGTTAATGAGTATTTTAAAAGGGAGTAATCCTTAGTTCCATAGGTGGACGCCGTTTCGAGATATCGCCATAAAGGTGGACCAGGGGTGACCCTAGAATTTGTTTGTACAATATGGGCATCAAACGAATGGTGTTAATGAGTATTTTAAAAGGGAGTGGGCCTTAGTTCATAGGTGGATGCCGTTTCGAAATATCGCCAAAAGGTGGACCAGGGGTGACTCTAGAATGTGTTTGTACGATATGGGTATCAAATTAAAGGTATTAATGAGGGTTTTAAAAGGGAGTGGTGGTTGTTGTATAGGTGGTCGCCTTTTCGAGATATCGCCATAAAGGTGGACCAGGGGTGACTCTAGAATGCGTTTTGTACGATATGGGTATCAAATGAAAGGTGTTTAATGAGTATTTTAAAAGGGAGTAATCCTTAGTTCCATAGGTGGACGCCGTTTCGAGATATCGCCATAAAGGTGGACCAGGGGTGACCCTAGATTTTGTTTGTACAATATGGGTATCAAAAGAAAGGTGTTAATGAGTATTTTAAAAGGGAGTGGGCCTTAGTTCTATAGGTGTACGCCTTTTCGAGGTATCGCAATAAAGGTGGACCAGGGGTGACTCTAGACTTTGTTTGTACGATATGGGTATCAAATGAAAGGTGTTAATGAGTATTTTTAAAAGGGAGTGGCCTTCGTTCTATAGGTGTTCGCCTTTTCGAGATATCGCCATAAAGGTGGACCAGGGGTGACTTTAGAATATGTTTGTACGATATGGGTATCAAATGAAAGGTGTTAATGAGTATTTTAAAAGGGCGTGGGACTTAGTTCTATAGGTGGACGCCTTTTGCGAGATATCGCCATAAAGGTGGACCAGGGGTGACTCTAGAATAAGTTTGTACGATATGGGTATCAAATTAAAGGTATTAATGAGAGTTTTAAAAGTGAGTGGTGGTAGTTGTATATGTGAAGGCATTTTCCAGATATCGACCAAAATGTGGACCAGGGTGACCCAGAACATCATCTGTTGGATACCGCTAATTTATTTATATATGTAGTACCTGCCAAGATTTTAAGGGTTTTTTATTTCGCCCTGCAGAACTTTTTCATTTTCTTCTACTTAATATGGTAGGTGTCACAACCATTTTATAAAGTTTTTTCTAAAGTTATATTTCGCGTCAATAAAACAATCCAATTACCTTACCATGTTTCATCCCTTTTTTCGTATTTGGTATAAAATTATGGCATTTTTTTCATTTTTCGTAATTTTCGATATCGAAAAAGTGGGCGTGGTCATAGTCGGATTTCGTTCATTTTTCATACCAAGATAAAGTGAGTTCAAGTAAGCACGTGAACTAAGTTCATTAAAGATATGTCGATTTTTGCTCAAGTTATCGTGTTAACGGCCATGCGGAAGGACAGACGGACGACTGTGTATAAAAACTGGGCGTGGCATCAACCGATTTCGCCCATTTTCACAGAAAACAGTTAACGTCATAAAATCTATGCCCATACCAAATTTCAAAAGGATTGGTTAGTTTTTGTTCGACTTATGGCGTTAAAAGTATCCTAGACAAATTAAATGAAAAAGGGCGGAGCCACGCCCATTTTGAAATTTTCTTTTATTTTTGTATTTTGTTGCACCATATCATTACTGGAGTTGAATGTTGACATAATTTACTTATATACTGTAAAGATATTAAATTTTTTGTTAAAATTTTACTTTAAAAAAATTTTTTTTTAAAAGTAGGCGTGGTCCTTCTCCGATTTTGCTAATTTTTATTGAGCGTACATATAGTAATAGCAGTAACGTTCCTGCCAAATTTCATCATGATATCTTCAACGACTGCCAAATTACAGCTTGCAAAACTTCTAAATTACCTTCTTTTAAAAGTGGGCGGTGCCACGCCCATTGTCCAAAATTTTACTAATTTTCTATTCTGCGTCATAAGTTCAACTCATCTACCAAGTTTCGTCGCTTTATCTGTCTTTTGTAATGAATTATCGCACTTTTTCGGTTTTTCGAAATTTTCGATATCGAAAAAGTGGGCGTGGTTATAGTCCGATATCGTTCATTTTAAATAGCGATCTGAGATGAGTGCTCAGGAATCTACATACCAAATTTCATCAAGATACCTCAAAATTTACTCAAGTTATCGTGTTAACGGACGACGGACGGACGGACGGACATGGCTCAATCAAATTTTTTTTCGATCCTGATTATTTTGATATATGGAAGTCTATATCTATCTCGATTCCTTTATATATGTACAACCAACCGTTATCCAATCAAACTTAATATACTCTGTGAGCTCTGCTCAACTGAGTATAAAAATGTTTGGAAATTAAACTTAAAATACCCTTAATTGTATACCTATATTTGTATAGCTGGGCGGCCGCCGTGGTGTGATCGTAGCGTGATCCGTATACCACACCGAAGATTCTCGGCTCACGCCCCAGGCAAAGCAACATCAAAATTTTAGAAAAAAGTTTTTTCAATCAGAAAAACATTTTCTATCGCTCTCGCCCCTCGGCAGTGTTTGGCATGCCTACGAGTGTACTTCTGCCATGAAAATCTCTCAGTGAAAACTCGTCTGCCTTGCAGATGCCGTTCGGAGTCGGCATAAAACAAGTAGGCCCCGTCTCGCCATTTTCGGCCTAAAATCTCTTCGGAGGTTATCGCGCCTTACAGTTGTATAGCTGGATTAAGAGTTTGAAATTTAAAAACAGGTGGCAATATTGTGAAGTCTTCTTAGAGTGTTAAAACCTAGATAAGAGAGCTAAGGATATTGTGAATTTGACAAAATTATCTTAATGCGTACACAAAGTTAAGCGAGTTAGGGATATACCGCTCTCATCCAACAATTTGGAAAATCCAAAATTTAGTTTTTGACTCAGTGGCTGATATACAACGACGCGGAAAACGTTGTTCTGCTCTAAATTTCCACTAGGTACATCACTTTTAATAAGTTGTTACCTATTATTTCCACTCCCTCCCCTATCTCATTCTTTCCCCTCCGTTTCGTTTATCCTTTTACTTCACTTCTCTCTCTGCTATATTTTTCTCAGTCCCTTTCTACTTTTGCCGATTTTCTTCTCTCTAGTTCTTTTTATTCTTCTCAATCCCTTATTTCCAGTCATAGTTCAAGTCCAAGTCCCAGTCGCGCTCGCAGTACAGTGCCAGTTACAGTCCCAGCCCCAGTCCCAGTTCCAGAGGGTGGTATGTGTTTATGAATGCTATTACATAAAAAAATAAAACAAAATATCTTATCTAAAAACAAGTAAGGAAGGTTAAGTTCGGGTGTAACCGAACATTACATACTCAGTTGAGAGCTATGGTGACAACATAAGGGAAAATAACCATGTAGGAAAATGAACCGAGGGAAACCCTGGAATATGTTTGTATGACATGTGTATCAAATGAAAGGCATTAAAGAGTATTTTATGAGGGAGTGTGGGCCATAGTTCTATAGGTGGACGCCATTTAGGGATATAGCCATAAAGGTGGACCAGGGGTGACTCTAGAATGCGTTTGTACGATATGGGTATCAAATGAAAGGTGTAAATGATTATTTAAAAAGGGAGTGGGCCTTAGTTCTATAGGTGGACGTCTTTTCGGGATATCGCCATAAAGGTGGACCAGGGGTGACCCTAGAATTTGTTTGTGCAATATGGCATCAAACGAATGGTGTTAATGAGTATTTTAAAAGGGAGTGGGCCTTAGTTCTATAGGTGGATGCCGTTTCGAAATATCGCCATAAAGGTGGACCAGGGGTAACTCTAGAATGTGTTTGTACGATATGGGTATCAAACTAAAGGTATTAATGAGGGTTTTAAAAGGGAGTGGTGGTTGTTGTATAGGTCGCCTTTTCGAGATATCGCCATAAAGGTGGACCAGGGTGACTCTAGAATGCGTTTGTAAGATATAGGTATCAATGAAAGGTGCTAATGAGTATTTTAAAAGGGAGTAATCCTCAGTTCCATAGGTGGACGCCGTTTCGAGATATCGCCGTAAAGGTGGACCAGGGGTGACCCTAGAATTTGTTTGTGCAATATGGACATCAAACGAATGGTGTTAATGAGTATTTTAAAAGGGAGTAATCCTTAGTTCCATAGGTGGACGCCGTTTCGAGATATAGCCATAAAGGTTGACCAGGGGTGACTCTAGAATGTGTTTGTACGATATGGGTATCAAATTAAAGGTATTAATGAGGGTTTTAAAATGGAGTGGTGGTTGTTGTATAGGTCGCCTTTTCGAGATATATCAATAAAGGTGGACCAGGGGTGACTCTAGACTTTGTTTGTACGATATGGGTATCAAATGAAAGGTGTTAATGAGTATTTTAAAAGGGAGTGCGCCTTCGTTCTATAGGTGCGAGATATCGCCATAAAGGTGGACCAGGGGTGACTTTAGAATATGTTTGTACGATGTGGGTATCAAATGAAAGGTGTAAATGAGTATTTTAAAAGGGCGTAGGGCTTAGTTCTATAGGTGAACGCCTTTTCGAGATATCGCCATAAAGGTGGACCAGGGGTGACTCTAGAATGAGTTTGTACGATATGGGTATCAAATGAAAGGTGTTAATGAGTATTTTAAAAGGGAGTAATCCTTAGTTCCATAGGTGGACGCCGTTTCGAGATACCGCCATAAAGGTGGACCAGGGGTGACCCTAGAATTTGTTTGTACAATATGGATATCAAAAGAAAGGTGTTAATGAGTATTTTAAAAGGGAGTGGGCCTTAGTTCTATAGGTGGATGCCTTTTCGAGATATCGCCATAAAGGTGGACCAGGGGTGACTCTAGAATGTGTTTGTACGATATTGATATCAAATTAAAGGTATTAATGAGAGTTTTAAAAGGGAGTGGTGGTAGTTGTATATGTGAAGGCATTTTCCAGATATCGACGAAAATGTGGACCAGGGTGACCCAGAACATCATCTGTTGAATACCGCTAATTTATTTATATATGTAATACCTGCCAAGATTTTAAGGGTTTTTTATTTCGCCCTGCAGAACTTTTTCATTTTCTTCTACTTAATATGTTATGTGTGACACACATTTTACAAAGTTTTTTTCTAAAGTTAAATTTTGCGTCAATAAACCAATCCAATTACCATGTTTCATCCCTTTTTTCGTATTTGGTATAGAATTATGGCATATTTTTATTTTTCGTAATTTTCGATATCGAAAAGTGGGCGTGGTCATAGTCGGATTTCGTTCATTTTTCATACCAAGATAAAGTGAGTTCAAGTAATCTCGTGAACTAAGTTCATTAAAGATATGTCGAGTTATCGTGTTAACGGCCATGTGGAAAGACAGGCGGACGACTGTGTATAAAAACTGGGCGTGGCATCAACCGATTTCGCCCATTTTCACAGAAACAGTTAACGTCATAAAATCTATGCACCTGCCAAATTTTAAAAGGATTGGTTAATTTTTGTTCGACTTATGGCGTTAAAAGTATCGTAGGCGAATTAAAGAAAAAGGGCGGAGCCACGCCCGTTTTGAAATTTTCTTTTATTTTTGTATTTTTTTGCACCATATCATTACTGGAGTTGAATGTTGACATAATTTACTCATATCCTGTAAAGATATTAACTTTTCTTTTAAAATTTGAATTAAAAAAAATTTTTTTTAGAAAGTGGGCGTGGTCGTTCTCCGATTTTTATTAAGCAGACATATAGTAATAAGAGTAACGTTCCTGCCAAATTTCATCATGATATCTTCAACGACTGCCAAATTACAGCTTGCAAAATTTTAAATTACCTTCTTTTAAAAGTGGGCGGTGCCACGCCCATTGTCCAAAATTTTACCAGTTTTCTATTCTGCGGATAAGTTCAACTCATCTACCAAGTTTCGCCGCTTTATCTGTCTTTTGTAATGAATTATAGCACTTTTTCGGTTTTTCGAAATTTTCGATATCGAAAAAGTGGGCGTGGTTATAGTCCGATATCGTTCATTTTAAATATCGATCTGAGATGAGTGCTCGGGAACCTACATACCAAATTTCATCAGATACCTCAAAATTTACTCAAGTTATCGTGTTAATGGGCGGACGGACGGACGGACATGGCTCGATCAAACTTTTTTTCGATCCTGATTATTTTGGTATATGGAAGTCTATATCTATCTCAATTTTTTATATATGTACAACCAACCGTTATCCAATCAACTTAATATACTCTGTGAGCTCTGCTCAACTGAGTATAAAAATAAATTAAGGGTAGGACCACCCTGATCATTTTGGGGTATGAAATTTAACACAAAATTTCATGAGAATCAGTTGAACCGTTTCGAAGGAGTTCAACACAAATGCAGTCACACGACAATTTGATATATAAGAGATATACCTCGCGTTCCAATAAAGCTTGATCCAGATACGGATAGAAATTTAACATGCAAATGCAACAACAAATTGATCCATACGAATCACGTTGTTGTTGCGTTTGCATGTTAAATCTCTATCCTTATCTGGATCACTCATCATTGGAACGTAACAATAATGTGGGGTATTTGATTAAGTGGCAACTCTACTTAGGGGCGGATCTGTGAAGCACTTCCAGTTACATCGGAATGACATTCCTTGCAGAAGTAGACTAAAATTCCTGGTAAACTCTTGTTTGATAGGCTACCGTAAGTCAGGTTCAACAGAACAGCGGAGATTTTCACTTTTTTAAACTTAAAGGCTTTCTATTACATTGTATTTTTTTGTTTCATTTAAAGAGTTGGTCAGGACTCTGCAGCTTTTATCGTGGTAATAATGATAATAAATATTTACAGTGTTGACTTAATATTTTATCCAATACAACTACATATAGTAAGAAGAGAATTGGGGTCACCCAAATAATATGTAGTAAATATCTGCTATACTAACATTTCAGTTAAATGTATATATGTATAAATCGCTAGACAAATTACTTTGCTAGAACAGTGAGAACTAGTGAAAGCAAATACCGAAAACCATTGATTCACCTGGGTGTGAAACTAAATCCCGACAATGAGCACAATGGGTGGTTTGAGTGGAATATTTATAGGCGCGCTTTATACAGCTAATTAAATACAGATAATAATATTGATATAATAGTGAACACGGAAGTACTGTTAATGAAAGCAATACCATACAAATTCAATGGTTACTTAGCTTTTCAGAAACATGTCCTAAACTTTGCAATTGTTTTAAATTAAAAACTAATAAAGGCAATTTTACCAAAAACAAACATTTTCGCGCTTTATGAGAAGAACTTCGTCGGCTTCTTATCGGACAAGTTAGCACATTGATAACAGTTTCGATAACAAGTCGGTAACACGCAGATAACAAGTCAATCTATATATATAAATAAAATTCTGTGTGTGTGTGTGTTGGTGTGTTCCCTATTGAAAACGTATTTCTCACACTTCAATAATCACCAAATTTTGGCTATAAGTTCCTTCGATCAAGACGAAGGTTTTTCATATTTCAGAACAAAGAACTTTATATACATTTTTTTTTCAATTTCACGTGCGCCACTGGTTGGTGCGACAAATTTTGTATGTCAGCAAAAGTTACTCATACGCCATGTACGTTCTTAAGTGCAGAACTTTTGTTTGGTCAGAGCATTGTATTCACAAAAAGTTAAAGCAATTGCATTGAGTGATTTAAAAGTATTTATTTTAAATTTAAGCATTCCATTGTAAAAATAGCTGTCTATATGAGATGATAGACAAAAATTGTGCAGCTAAAATATTTTGATTAAGTTATGAGATTTTGAGTATGAATTGTATGTGACAAAATAAAACTTGAAAAACAAAGCAAAGAATGATAAATTAATAATAATGAGGGATATAAGAAAAAAGATGGAGAGAAGTAGAGGGTGTAAAGGTAGAGATAGGAAATTATAAAAAGTAAGAATTAGAAAAATTGGGAGATAAATTTGAAGAAGGTCAATAAAATCTTATATACTGATTGCTTGAGTTTAATGGGAAGGAATGCGTTAAATACACCTTCTTATTGATTAGTATCTGCCTAAACTGGGCAACGCCTGGTACCCTGCTAGTAATAAATAGATAGAACGTCTAAATCTTTTGATAACATATCGATAACTTTTCGATAATTGTCGCTAAATTTTTGATGATAAATCGATATTTCTTGATAACACATGAAAAACATTTTAACGCATTGACTCATTTTCCTATAAATAGCAAGTTTATAAAAATTCGTTAACAAATCTATAGTAAGTCTATATATGTATGTATATACAAGAAAATAGATCAATATAGTCCTCGTATAAGTAAGTCCCTCTATCCCAGCGCCACATAAGTACTTTACTCAAATCCGAACCCTGCAAAAACGTGGTGGTGTTGACGGCTCTACTTCGCACTATAGTGAACGTTTTTTAATCGTTTCTATTCACGTACCAAATCTTGTTAGTTTGTTAGTTTTATTTTAAAATAATTTCAAACCATTCTGTGTGTCATTAAGGTTAAACGAAGCATTGGATATGCCACCAAAGCACGTAAAATAGCAATTTAATTAATAGCCGAAAACAGAATGAAAACAAAAACCTAAAAGAACAACAAACAAGTCTTCAAGCAATTAACGAAAACCTAATGAATTTCAACACACAAAGCTTTAAGCACAAAAATTAAGTTCAACAAAGTCAACAAAGCAAATGTTAATAAAGTCAAAAGGAGTCAAGGGCGTAATAATGTTATAGATATGGGGGTGTGTTAGTGCGTTCTTGCTCGTCATTAGAACACTTTTCGCGTAGGCGAATGCTTTTGAATAAACAGGGTGTTATTTGAGCAATCTTTCTGACTGTAATTTATTTTGTTGTCTTCTTGGTCTATCTATACCAACCACTGAGATCCGTTCTTGATCCAACTGACTAGGAGAGCCCGTGAGGCAGCGGAAACTGAAGGCGGTTTGTTGACAAGAACTATCTCGCAAGAAACTCTCGATATTGTAACCAATACGATAAACTTAGGTCTAAGTGAGGAGGCGGTGATTGACTGAAGGGGATATGTATGCTTTTAAGAAAAGGAATACATGCGTGTCAAGATCATGGTAGCTGACAGAGCGCGAGTTTTATCGTAAAGCTAAAGTAAAACTGTATTAAGACTTTGATCAGAGTGCGTAAACCCCTAGTGATAGGCGGCAGAAATGTACTGTGAAATTCATCCTATTTCTCTGCAAGATCCCGGAGATCCCCCAAATAAGAGTTGCAAACATGGAAATCAGTCGTAAAGTGGAAAACGAAACACGAACCAGCCAAAGGATCATGCTAGCATTTCTGCCGGTATTGGTAAGTTGTGTTTAAATGTGTGGAAAGGGTCAAATGACAAGCCAACGGGTGTGTACATAACACATACAAAAAACTACACCGTGCTTAGATCTGCTACGGGATGGTTCCTTATGATACATGGACATCATTTACATGAAAAATAAAAAACATCAGGCACGATTGTGCTCCGTGGAGATTAAGGCCGAGCTTCTCGTCATCTTCTTGGAAGGGAAGCTCGGCCTAAAATCTCTTCGGAGGTTATCGCGCCTTACATTTATTTATTTGTTTCTCTTCTTCTCTTCCAATTTTCGTTGTGATCCTTTTCCGAGAAATTTTCGTAACGGGACCTACATGCATATCCGCAAGTGTTTTCCAAACAACTGAACGGTTACCCCGTTTAGAAAAACCGTTTCTAAAGTATTTTGATGTTGCTTTTCCGTGACATGAACCCAGGCCCTTCGATGTGGTAGGCGGGCGCGCTACGACAACAACACGGCGGACAGATACGAAAATTCTCATTGTGAAGTTGGTAGTAAAATGCTGAACAGCTAATTTCTGGCGTATTGTCATAAACCTGAATTCAAAAATTGACCATTGCTTGACAGCTACTTGAAGAGGGGAAGGCTGAATTCGTAGGGAGTCGCTTACTTTGGCTCAACTTTTATTTGTGATACAGTAACAGGCTTTATTGATATGTGCTTGGAATCTCCTCCGCTTAAGCCACGTATGTTCTGAAAGTAACAATGGTAATATTGAAACCAACGCCTCTAACAGAAACCCTACTCTCGCGGCTATCTTGAACCAGCGCAAGGAGACCTCGGTAATATTTTTTTTAGTAGTCAGCCTTACTGGCGTGACACTTTTCACCTCGTACTAAGGAGCTCGCGCTTTCCTACGTGGTCAAATAAAATTTTTTGCACGAGAGTCGACTAAGATTCAGAAAAACTTTCAGAAAGTATTTATTCAACAACAAGTGGGTCGGAAAGGTTGAGACTAGTTTTCAATTACTGTTTTGGTTGGCGTCAGATATTCCGAACACATAATGACTGGTGCGCTTCTTTCGATTAGATCATGGATAAACTTAGGCACCAGTGGGGAGGAGATTGAACCGTTCCTGTATAAAATCATGGAAGACCTGTTTGAAGGACACATTTTTATAACGATTGGCTTCCTCAGGTAAATATTTAGTAATCTTTTCTTGAGACTGACTCAAACATCTTTTATGAAGTCAGCGAAAATTCGCTTAAGAAAATGCATAACTGCGACTAGCCTATTGTGCTTGAGGTGCACATGATCGACCAAGCGGGAAAGGCATGGGTCCAAGCGCGAGGCTGTAAAATGTTGAAGATTATGTGTAGCTCTTGCAACCTTAGACTAACAAAGTTGCTCCTATCGTTAAAAAGATAGGACTATAGACTAATAACGGCTATTGTGACTGGTCACGGCTTTCTGGCGTCACATGCCTTTAAATTAGACTAGGTCAGTGATAGCAGACTTAGGAAGAGCGGGTTGTAGGAGGAAATGATCGAGCAAGTTTTGTGTTGTGCTCTGCGCCTGCCAGCTAAGACTCCTATTAGAAGTGATACAGCTATCAGATCTAGAAGCAGCGAATGGCATAGGTCACAGAAAACTTCTAGTAATTGCAAAAAAGGACGGAGTTATTTTGTAACTCCTTTCTGCCTCTTGACGAGTCCAACGCATCGCTTTATGCGTTTTTGTCGTCCTTAGCTTGCGACTTAGTCTGCCCCTTATCATTCTCCTTATTACAATTAGATAATGAGTCGTTCGTCTTGGTCATACGACCATCTGCCCGACAAGGCGGGTTCAACGGTCCAGTATTATATGCGGGCAAAGAACCTTCCTGCAAAGCAGCGCCCCTTACTGTCGAAAGGTCACCAATACTTCCCGAGGTAATCCGGTATCGGGAAGGCTCCGTTTGAATGCAGCCGAATTTATGCCCTGGCTGCAAATCGTACAATAAACACGGTCCACATAACACCATGGATAAGGAGATTAGTAGTTTTTGATAACCGACATCTTGCAGTCCTCCTATGAGGCGAAATTGCGTAGATGTAAGTCCTAAGCCCTCACACCAACAACAATGTTCCTACCCTAGTGGGCTTATGCCTGATGTCACTTAATCTCTATAAAGGCTTTAATTTTCATATCCCTTACCTAATATATTGGATTGGTAAAGCTTCGACCGCGGGCGATAATAGTTTACTTAATTTTTTGGAAGAAAACCAACTTAGGGAGCACCCTTTATGCTTCAATTAGCAATTCTTTGCGCAAACTACCGAAAGTAAGTGAAAAAGCTATGAAACAAAAAAGTTGAAAAAAATAAATACATTTTTGAATGTCTACATAAAGTTGAACTATGAAATATTTAAAGGGGCCAACTGTATGCTGCTTTGCTCAAAACGGATGACCGCATGCCACAACATAATCACATTTTCGATTTATTCCGCTGCTGCGCGCAGTGGGGAGTTTTGGCCATAAATACATTTAAAATAAAAGTGTTAGTAAATCTAAATTTTTTTACAGCGATCGACAGGCATACTATAGGATAAGAAAACAAAAATTATAGGGCATTTCAAATTGCTTAAGGATAAGCGCCACCAGGATCTCAAAGTTGGGCAAAAATGATGCCGTTTTATTTTTGACATATATAACCCCCTTCGAATGCTCTATCTAATTTGCTGTTAACGTATACATTTTCTTTTTATACCAGAAGATAGACATTGACTCTTTCTATTAGAAAAAGGATCAATATTGTTATTATCAATTCAATCTGAATTTATATGATTTTCAAAATTGATAAAAAAATGATGAACACACTTTTTTTTAAACTTTAAAATTCAAAACACCTCTCCAAATTTTTTTTATGTTTTGAAACAACATCTTCTTTACAAAATTCCATAATCAGCAAGGAAATCCACTCGCCAGACTTGCTGTAATAAGTTCTCTCCCAATAGACGTAAATTGCATTTGTGTAAACCCATTTTTATGCATTATTTGTCATAAAAAAATTTATATATAAAATAAAGTGTGTACTTCAATATTTCCTTATACTATAGAAAATGGCATGTTTTATGAAGTTCAGAAAAGGAATTGTAAATAACTTTACAACTTTTAACTTTGTTATATTTTTTTTACGGAGTAAAAAAAATTGCGAAAAAATTGTAATTTTTTGGCATCAAATAAAAAAAAATAACAAAGACACCTCTCTCAATTTTTTGATATTTGATAGCCCCCAAGTATGGTCTATAAGAAATTAAAGTAAATTTTAATAATCAGTTGCCCGATTGATTTTGGTAGATTTTTTTCGAATGATGTATTAGCGCGTGTATTCATTAGGCATAGCTTTAGGAAAGCGACATTTCATGTGCAATTGTTTGTTGTTTTTTAACAGCTTACGTATTAACTAATGAAATATTTATAGAATATGTGCATACATATATTCATACTGACTTTTCTATGTACATTTATAAGAAAACAAACCAATATCCCAGTAAGCACCAAAAGTAACGAAAGCGGCATATTCAGAATAAAATTAAACAAAATCTATCGATTTGTGTAGATTTTGTAAAGCCTGGTTATGGAAGCACAAATGATGGCAATACAGCCGCATTTTTTTTTCAGAAGCGGAAATTGTTTCGCAATGCACTGATAGTGATGTAAACCTCATTAAACGATTTATAAATATTTTACAAGTTTTGTGTTGCGGGAAGAGAACTGACACGGAAAAGTTTGAATCCAACACCAAAGAAAACAGCAGAGATGTTTGTTCAACTTTATGGCTGGTATAATATGCTCCCATCTATCCATAAAGTTTTACTATACTGGAAGGCAAATAAAAGAAGCTATAACAATTCCAATTGGGCGATTATCTGAAGAGGTCCAGGAAGCGTCGAATAAAGTATTTAAAAATACCCGGCATGATTATGCTAGATGCTCGCCTAGAGTCGAAAATAATGAAGATGTAATTAATTATCTTTTAATTTCATCAGATCCGCTTATTAGTAGCTTACGCATTAAAAGAGATAAGCCATCTAACGAACTGACACCAGAAGCGCTGGAAATGCTTATAAATTGAATATGTAGCTTTAAGCATATTTTAAACAAGTAAGAACTTAACCTTCCTGGGTGTAACCGAACATTACGTACTCAGTTGGGAGCTATGGTGACAACATAAGGGAAAATAACCACTTAGCAAAATGAACCGAGGGTAACTCTGGAATGTGTTTTTATGACATGTATATCAAATGAAAGGTATTGAAGAGTATTTTATGAGGGAGTGGGCCATAGTTCTATAGGTGGACGCCATTTAGGGATATCGCCAAAAGGTGGATCAGGGTTGACTCTAGAATTTGTTTGTACGATATGGGTATCAAATGAAAGGTGCTAATAAGTCTTTTAAAAGGGAGTGGCCCGTAGTTCTATAGGTGGACCGCCTTTTCGAGGCGTTTTCATATATCGACCAAAATGTGGAACAGGGTGACCCAGAACATCATCTGTTGGATACCGCTAATTTATTTATATATGTAATACACGAACAGTATTCCTGCCAAGATTTCAAGGGTTTTTTATTTCGCCCTGCAGAACTTTATCATTTCTTCTACTATATGGTATGTGTGATACACATTTTACAAAGTTTTTTTTAAAGTTAAATTTTGCGTCAATAAACCAATCCAATTACCATGTTTCATCCCTTTTTTCGTATTTGGTATAGAATTATGGCATTTTTTTCATTTTTCGTAATTTTCGATATCGAAACAGTGGGCGTGGTCATTGTCGGATTTCGGCCATTTTTTATACCAATACAAACTGAGTTCAGATAAGTTCGTGAACTGAGTTTAGTAAAGATATATCGATTTTTGCTCAAGTTATCATGTTAACGGCCGAGCGGATAGACAGACGGTCGACTGTGCATAAAAACTGGGCGTGGCTTCAACCGATTTCGCTCTTTTTCACAGAAATAAGTTATCGTCCTAGCATCTAAGCCTCTACCATTTTTCACAAGGATTGGTAAATTTTATTTCGACTTATGGCATTAAAAGTATCCTAGACAAATAAATGAAAAAGGGCGGAGCCACGCCCATTTTGAAATTTTCTTTTATTTTTGTATTTTGTTGCACCATATCATTACTGGAGTTGCATGTTGACATAATTTACTTATATACTGTAAAGATATTAAATTTTTTGTTAAAATTTGATTTCAATTTTTTTTAAGTGGGCGTGGTCGTTCTCCGATTTTGCTAATTTTTAATAAGCATACATATAGTAATAGGAGTAACGTTCCTGCCAAATTTCATCATGATATCTTCAACGACTGCCATTTACGGCTTGCAAAAGTTTTAAATTACCTTCTTTTAAAAGTGGGCGGTGCCACGCCCATTGCCCAAAATTTTACTGGTTTTCTATTATGCGTCATAAGTTCAACTCACCTACCAAGTTTCATAGCTTTATCCGTCTTTGGTAACGAATTATCGCACTTTTTCGGTTTTTCGAAATTTTCGATATCGAAAAAGTGGGCGTGGTTATAGTCCGATATCGTTCATTGTAAATAGCGATCTGAGATGAGTGCTCAGGAACCTACGTGCCAAATTTCATCAAGATACCTCAAAATTTACTCAAGTTATCGTGTTAACGGACGGACGGACGGACGGACTTGGCTCAATCAAATTTTTTTCGATCCTGATGATTTTGATATATGGAAGTCTATATCTATCTCGATTCCTTTATACCTGTACAACGAACCGTTATCCAATCAAAGTTAATATACTCTGTGAGCTCTGCTCAACTGAGTATAAAAATGTGTATGAATGAAACTAACTTATATATGTAAGTATTGGTGCAGATAACCAAATTTCGGTAATTTTTGTAAAGGACATTTTGAATTATAAAAAGGGTGTAATCCCTTTCTAAATATGATAATAAAACTTTTCTTTAATTTCATATACTATATGTGCTTTATATCAATTTTGAGCATTCTAACTTCATTGGTTTTGAAAATATTGCAATTTGAACGTTTCTCAAAATTACCGTTATATGGGGAGGAGGAGTATTTGTGGACGGATTAAGCTCGTTTTAGCAGGATTACTGTCAAAGAAACATGTGTGCCAACTTTGAAGTATGTAGGTCGATTTTTACTATTATGGCCAATTTTTGTATGAAGTGCCCCCACTGTGCTGCGGCTTGCATTTTATCATATATTTCCTTACGGCGACTTTTGTTCACAAAAGCCATTTTTCTATTTTTGTAAACAACCGAGCAACTAACCAAACTGCCGAATTGGTCAATGTGTTCAAAGAAAATTTCTATGCTTTCAGTTGTTTACAAAAGCTATTTCTATTTCCATTCCCTTCTATTTACGTGCATACTATTTTTTAACCGCCACTATTCGCAGTAGCAATATTTTGTGGCGCACTTTTAGTTGACCCAACAAAATGAAGTATAACAAGTAAGGAAGGCTAAGTTCGGGTGTAACCGAACATAACATACTCAGTTGAGAGCTATGGAGACAAAATAAGGAAAATCAATCTAGGGTAACCCTGGAATGTGGTTGTATAACATGTGTATCAAATGAAAGGTATTAAAGAGTATTTTAAGAGAGAGTAGGCCATAGTTCTATGGATGAACGCCATTTAGGGATATCGCCATAAAGGTGGACCAAGGGTGACTGTAGAATGTTTGTACGATATGGGTATCAAACGAAAGGTGTTATTGAGCATTTTAAGAGGGAGTGGGCATTAGGTCTATAGGTGGACGCCTTTTTGAGATATCGCCATTAGGGTGGGCCAGGGTGACTCTAGAATGTGTTTGTACGATATGGGTATCAAATGAAAGGTGGTAATGAGTATTTTAAAAGGGAGTAATCCTTAGTTCTATAGGTGGACGCCTTTTCGAGATATCGCCATAAAGGTGGACCAAGGGTGACTCTAGAATGTTTGTACGGTATGGGTATCAAACGAAAGGTGTTACTGAGCATTTTAAGAGGGAGTGGGCATTAGGTCTATAGGTGGACGCCTTTTCGAGATATCGCCATTAGGGTGGGCCAGGGTGACTCTAGAATGTGTTTGTACGATATGGGTATCAAATGAAAGGTGGTAATGAGTATTTTAAAAGGGAGTAATCCTTAGTTCTATAGGTGGACGCCTTTTCGAGATATCGCCATTAGGGTGGGCCAGGTGTGACTCTAGAATGTTTGTACGATATGGGTATCAAACGAAAGGTGTTACTGAGCATTTTAAGAGGGAGTGGGCATTAGGTCTATAGGTGGACGCCTTTTCGAGATATCGCCATTAGGGTGGGACAGGGGTGACTCTAGAATGTTTGTACGATATGGGTATCAAACGAAAGGTGTTACTGAGCATTTTAAGAGGGAGTGGACATTAGGTCTATAGGTGGACGCCTTTTCGAGATATCGCCATTAGGGTGGGCCAGGGGTGACTCTAGAATGTTTGTACGATATGGGTATCAAACGAAAGGTGTTACTGAACCTTTTTAAGAGGGAGTGGGACATTAGGTCTATAGGTGGACGCCTTTTCGAGATATCGCCATTAGGGTGGGCCAGGGTGACTCTAGAATGTGTTTGTACGATATGGGTATCAAATGAAAGGTGGTAATGAGTATTTTAAAAGGGAGTAATCCTTAGTTCTATAGGTGGACGCCTTTTCGAAATATCGCCATTAGGGTGGGCCAGGTGTGACTCTAGAATGTTTGTACGATATGGGTATCAAACGAAAGGTGTTACTGAGCATTTTAAGAGGGAGTGGGCATTAGGTCTATAGGTGGACGCCTTTTCGAGATATCGCCATTAGGGTGGGCCAGGGGTGACTCTAGAATGTTTGTACGATATGGGTATCAAACGAAAGGTGTTACTGAGCATTTTAAGAGGGAGTGGACACTAGGTCTATAGGTGGACGCCTTTTCGAGATATCGCCATTAGGGTGGGCCAGGGGTGACTCTAGAATGTTTGTACGATATGGGTATCAAACGAAAGGTGTTAGTGAGCATTTTAAGAGGGAGTGGGCATTAGGTCTATAGGTGGACGCCTTTTCGAGATATCGCCATTAGGGTGGGACAGGGGTGACTCTGGTATGTGTTTGTACGATATGGATATCAAATTAAAGGTATTAATGAGGGTTTTAAAAGCGAGTGGCCCTTAGATGTATATGTGAAAGCGTTCTCGCGATATCGACCAAAATGTGGACCAGGTGATCCAGAAAATCATCTGTCGGGTACTGCTAATTTATTTATATATGCAATACCACTAACAGTATTCCTGCCAAGATTCCAAGGGCTGTTGATTTCGCCTTGTAGAACTTTTTCATTTTCTTCTACTTAATATGGTAGGTGTCACACCCATTTTACAAAGTTTTTTCCAAAGTTATATTTTGCGTCAATAAACCAATCCAGTTACCATGTTTCATCCCTTTTTTCGTATTTGGTATAGAATTATGGCATTTTTTTCATTTTTCGTAATTTTCGATATCGATAAAGTGGGCGTGGTTATGGTTAGATTTCGCCCATTTTTTATACCAAGAAAAAGTGAGTTCAGGTAAGTACGTGGGACTAAGTTTAGTAAAGATATATCGGATTTTGCTCAAGTTATTGTGTTAACGGCCGAGCGGAAGGACAGACGGTGGACTGTGTATAAAAACTGGGCGTGGCTTCCACCGATTTCGCCCATTTTCACAGAGAACAGTTACCGTGATAGAATCTATGCTCCTACCAAATTTGAGAAGGATTGGTAAATTTTTGTTCGACTTATGGCAATAAAAGTATTCTAGACAAACTAAATGAAAATGGGCGGAGCCACGCCCATTTTGCAATTTTCTTTTATTTTTGTATTTTGTTGCATCATATCATTACTGGAGTTGAATTTTGACTTAATTTACTTATATACAGTAAAGATATTAAATTTTTTGTTAAAATTTGAATTAAAAAAATTTTTTTTAAAAAGTGGGCGTGTTCTTCATCCAATTTTGCTAATTTTTATTTCAGCACATATAGAGTAATAGTAGTAACGTTCCTGCCAAATTTCATCATGATATCTTCAACGACTGCCAAATTACAGCTTGCAAAACTTTTAAATTACCTTCTTGTAAAAGTGGGCGGTGCCACGCCCATTGTCCAAAATCTTACTAATTTTCTATTCTGCGTCATAACGTCAACCCATCTACCAAGTTTCGTCGCTTTATCTGTCTTTTGTAATGAATTATCGCACTTTTTCGGTTTTTCGAAATTTTCGATATCGAAAAAGTGGGCGTGGTTATAGTCCGATATCGTTCATTTTAAATAGCGATCTGAGATGAGTGCTCAGGAACCTACATACCAAATTTCATCAAGATACCTCAAAATTTACTCAAGTTATCGTGTTAACGGACGGACGGACGGACGGACGGACATGGCTCAATCAAATTTTTTTTCGATCCTGATTATTTTGATATATGGAAGTCTATATCTATCTCGATTCCTTTATATATGTACAACCAACCGTTATCCAATCAAACTTAATATACTCTGTGAGCTCTGCTCAACTGAGTATAAAAAAAGTGCATATTTCTAAAACGAAAACGAAAATCAAAACGTAAATGAAACAGAATGTAAAAAAAATATACCAGCAAAGCCAAGTCAAGTGAGAAGAAAATGAAAATTCATTACATTCCAGATTACTCACAAAAAGGGCACATTCAGTCGAGTTATTTTTTTTGTGTGCATTTTATGAATTTTTTTTAAAAGCTCAAAGAAAATAAATCGAGACCATAAATTACGTACCGCATCAAAGTTGCCAACTGCACGTATATAAAATGCCAACACTAATTCACTCATAGCAATGTCAGCTCAATGTGCGCGATATGAAGCAGAAGCAAGCTGCGCCAGTAGGAAAGGCAATAAGAGCCTGGTTGGAACTAACGAAGAGCAAGATAGTAGTAAATGACTAAATAAATTGTAGTAAACGTAAGGCAAAGTATAAAGCGGAGATCGCAGTTGTATTTTTAGGAGAAATCGAGAGTGAATCTTAGGGAAATTGGAAGACGCAGCGATGCCCTGAGAAATAATATAACTTCAGCGACGAACTTTACAGCGAAGTCGAATGAAACGTTTGCACCAAATTCCCGATAGAAAGTTCGCTGTAGATTTTTAGGCAATTTTGGCAAGACTTTTTTTTTAACGAGTTTCGAGTTTTCGCCGAAAAGTTTCAGGCGAAGCGAACTGCGATCGAATTTAGTGCTATTTCGGACCGTGCAAATAAATTTTTTATTTTTTATTTTCGCCAATTTATAATTTATCTTTACTAACAGTTTTTTTTCGTGTGATGGCAAGTTTGCTATAGATTTTGAGCCAATTTTAGGTCATGTTGGATTTGTTAACGAATTTTAAGCATATTGAACAACAAGCGCCAAGGTGTTGCTAACTTTGGGCTAGTGAACAATTTAATTTTTTTTAATGACGATTTTTTGAAACATTTTTTAACACCATTAAACGTTTTTTTTTCTCCTACGCGTTTTGATTCTTTTTCTTTATCTTCATCAGGGAGTCGGACTTATTTATAGGCTTTCATATTTGAAATACAAACTCGTTGAAGAAGAAAGTGAAATGCATCGAAACGCGTAGGAGTGCAAAAAATGTAGTCTTTTTTTCAAAAAATATCGGCCGAGGGGGCGCTTCAAAGAATTTATTTTTCCCTCGTTAGTGTAGGTATACAGGACCTCTGGCTGACGTTATACCTAAACTGCTGCGTTGAGCTATCACAGCAAAAAAAAAGTGAAAGCACTACGCCGTAAATAGAGGGTGCTGTGTTGGCATCGTAAACAAGCTTCTAAATGGAATTCGGTTTATCAAGGGCAGATGGGAGATCTCTACTGTCCGTCTACCATGTACTGTGTGAGTTCTGCTGGATTCTGCCAGTGTTAAATTCTAAGAACCATACGGGACAGTAAGCTGACCTAGAAGATGAGTGTGGGCTTGGAAGACGACTACTCTAAAAAATATTTGCAGTTTCTTACCAGCTTAGACTTTACGTTGGACAATAGAGATTATTGCAGGACGATAATTCCGCAGTTCGGGGTAGGAACTCATCTGTCGTAGCGGACTGGTTTACTTCTGTTTGAATAAGCTAATTGAAAGTGATAGCTGATTGAAGGAGGAAGGAAGGATTTTATTGAAATGCCTTCCAAGAAAAATATGCAGCACGCTTGAAGACGCTGGTGTAACCCGAGTATATGGGCATATGATATAGCTGTTCAGTTATTTCTACGTAAAAAAGTGCATTGGTTTTGGCTTTCTCGGTTGTCTGAACGATTTTTAAGCTTTTATGCAATTACAACTTCCGTCAGCGTTGTTTTAAATGGCATCACCAATAATCTAGCTCAACAAATGGAGCAGATTTTCAAGTCTCGAAATTCTCGTAAGTTTGGCGAGCTTCTCAGCATTTAGTTAAATTGCTGCTTTGGTAGTAAATTAGAGCTGACGATTTCTTCTCGAGCACAAGCTCTGAGAAGAAGTCATAAGCTCTGCATGAAAATACTGTCATCGCAGAGAACCCGAATCTCTCGCTTTATTCTAGCTTATTTTCGAGAAGAAATTGTTCGCATAAGAAATCGTTCACATGCAACGACTAAAATGAGTGTTAAGAAGTTTAACGAGTGTTTCGAGTTTCGATAATCCCGCGAGAAGTAAAGCTCTCGATATCTCGAGTCTCGGAACTCTCGCTTGTGTTCAGAGAGAAATTGTAAGATCCAAACCAAATTTCTGGAGAGTGAAAATAGCTTACCGAAATGGTATAGGGAATTTTTGGCAAAGAATGTGTTAGCGAGTACTTTTCGCTAAAAAATTGGATAACATTTATGGGTGAACCAAAACTTCTTTGCGAATTTCCTGGCAAGGTGAGTATTTCATTAGTGAATTGTATGAAAATTAATGAGCTATATTCGGCAAAGGTGGATAGGTAATCTTTTTAAAACATTTTGGACTTTCATTAACACCTTAAAGATAATAAGATATCTCATAAAGTGGTGTATCTCATAAAGTGGTGTATCTTCTCACATAATGTGTAACTTTGAGTAAAGATATTAAAACCATTTTCGTAGCAGATTCAAAATGTTTGAAGAACGTAGTAAAACTACTACTATTCCCATAAACTTCCAACACTTACTAACAGTCAATGGTGAGCCTTGAACAGCAGTAGCAGAAGCAGCGGTTAAGCGGAAATACTATCAACCACACCACATTTATGGTCATATGTTCGCATACAAAGTAATAGCCATTTTAGCGTAGCCAAGTTTTTTGGGGAACTTAAAAAGAGTTATGGCCAACAGTTGGTGGCTCTTGTCCTTTTGCCAAAAGTCTATAAACTTTTGTACGAAGCGAATACGTAGAGAAATGACAAAAAAAAACCTAAATATTCGCGAGAATATAAAATAAGTTTTAAGCAATGTGGGATGTGAAAAATTCTTTAATATCCAGCTGTAAGGGCGAGATATTCAGTAGGTAAAGAAAAGCAAAATTTTTTCTGTTGGTTGGTCAATAAGAAATTTAAAACTTTTTAAAACTTCTTTTCGCAAGCTTTGAATAAAAACCTTATTTTACGTGATTAGCGCAGTAAAAATTTTATATTGGTAAAATAAGCAAAAGTTTGAGCTCTTAAATCCTTATGTCTACAAGTAGCTTACAACTTCGAGATATAAAGTAATACAGGGAAATGCAGCCAGCTCCCTGCAGAGCAAATATGTGAAACAGTCACACATGGCGGCAGATGCGCACTGCAGGTTTAATGACAACCTCCTAACTTGTGCTTATCGGAAATATTGGGGACAAAAATTGAAGAGCACTGGCTGATGCGTTTAAGACAGTCTAAGTTACTGTTAGAAGGCTATAGTACAATTCGCTATAGAGCAATAAAGACTTTTCGAATAATAACCTTAGAATTCTAACAGCTTTCTTACAGGACATGTAGACTCATTATATATGTATATGCAGAAATTGGATATACAACCGAACGACACCGGCCGATTCCGTGGCCGGTCAGCGGAGACGGCGGAAAATATCCTCTTGGAATGCAATGCAGTTTCAGGACGTGGGGCTAAGTTTCTGGGCTCGACATGGCCAGAACATTCCCATATTCAATCCCTCAAGCCAACGTAGCTACTAAATTTAATCAGCTGAGACTAAACTTTACATTATGTTATTATCAGAGTCTACAAATAATTGCGATTTCTCAAAATTTAAACCAGAAAAATAATACTGCGTTTTGATTGATTATTTTTGAGGTCATGAAAGCAATATTTCCGGGACCATTTTAAAATCATTTCTAAACTGTTCGGGGGATAGTTTTGGGATAATTTCCAAGACATTTTTGTAGGAATGCTGGAAAAATTTAGCGGCTTTTTTTAGGTTATTTTGCTATTGTTATATATATTGTTTGGAGATTAGTTTGGAAGTTAGGCAAGATTTCGGAATAATTTACAAAATTGTTTCAGGATGATTTTGAGATCATTTGCTTTGGTTCGGAAAAAGTTTTCTATTAATATGAAAGTTATCTGGTCGAATTTTTATCGGCATGTTATTGTTTGTTAGCGAAGATTCTTCAAAAAATACCGCATTCCTATCGGAAAGTTGCGTAATTGTTTCCAAAAAGGTGTCGATAAGTTATAGATTTGTAGCCATTTATCGATATACTATCGAAAAGTTATCAACTTTTTATAGAAAATATACCACTTTATTTAAGCAAAGTTGTCGGTTTTTTAACGAAAAGTTGTCGACAGCAGAAGTTATAGATTTGTTGTCGAAAAGTTATCGATAAAATCCCGAAAAAATCGATACGTTTGCGATAACTCAGCGATAACGTATCTTATCGATACCAAACCTAAAACCCTTAGACGCTTAGTCGAAAGCAAACCGATAAAAAATGGAAATCAAACTGATATCTCGTCGAAAATGGCTTTCATCAATAACAAAAAATTAACGCCTTGATATTACACCATCTGGTTTCGGTTTGAGTTTCTCATCTTTCCTTTCTTTTGCTCTATTTTCTTTTTCGTTTGCCATTCCTTTATTTTCTTCTCTATTCATTTCGTTTTCTTATCTCTTCTTTTTGCCTTTCCCTTTTCTTATTTTTTATATACTTTCTTGACGCATCAAAAACTGCAAGCCTCATTTACCGTACATGCATTTTGAACTTGTAACGTCTCTTAATGTGGTAGTTCTCAGCTAGTTCGGATATGATGTCACTCCGTGCAGGGTGAATAATCACAGCAGAGATGGGCAATATTTTAATTTGCTCTTCTACTTCACTATCGCTAGCCAATAAAGAAATTGTTCTCCCATCATCAAGATCCACTTCAATATGCAACTAATTTTTCGGACTTAAACTTTTACGTGTTAACCTTTCCACCGTTAGCTACTCTTGTTTTTAATAAAGTTTGAAGATGTCTAATGGCAAGTTTCCTCATTGTACATAACTTTTTCACTTCCCTCTCTACATCGACATCTACATCTGCTTAGCTAATTCACTTTTGAATTGTTTGCAACAAAATGTAATGCCTTCAAAACTGCTGCACCATTCGACCATTGGGACTTGTGTGAAGTTAAGAATGTAGCTGTGAGGTTTTTAAATATTACTTTTTGTAATAACTTTAAAACAATAGTAATTTTTCATGCAATATGCCAATGTTTTCCAACTTCAATCACAAGCTCGGTTACACGCAAACAGTGCCCCAGTGGGAGTGTCTATTTTGTACAAGTTGGATGTTCTTTTATTTTAACAAACCCTGCAGTATGAAAGTTATGAAGTATTTTTATACTCACTTGCTATTGCAATTACGGGAATTTTGTATTGAGCAAATAAATTTTATATAGAGTTTTTTATGGGTGATTTTCAGTGCTCTTATCCAAATTGTTGCCGAAAGTCTTCAAAGTTAGGTCGTCTCGAAATGTAAACGCTTGAAATACTTGCTTTAATATTTCAATCTATGCTAATGCTAAGCAAAACCAAATTAAATAAAGGGTGGTAGAATTTTTTATGAAAAGGCGCCGCTTAATTGGATATATCGTCATGTAATATTGATGATATTTTGAATCAAAGTGACATTCAAGCTGATGTTCTTTTAAATCAAAAGCAACACTGACCACTGTCGATCATTATCAAAGGCCCATTAGCACAGATTAAAAATCAAATTTTTTTTTCGAATTAAGATTTAGTACACTCCCGAACTAGCACCTTAAGGTGCTACTTCCTCTACACGATTTAAGCCCGGTTTTTCAGTAGTTGGTTAAGCTAAGCTTAAACAAAGTTTGCTTAAACACTAGTCAAATTTAAACTCCAGTTAAACTACTCCGTAATTTTTCAGTCACAGTTTAAGGCCGCCTTTGGGGTATGCTTTTTAGTGCGGCAAAATTGTTTTTTTTACCCAACAAACATGGAAAAAATATTTCTCCAGCGAAATATGTTTATAGTTCCGGATGGGATATCCAACATCGGTATTTAATTATTCTTAAACCAGGTAGCTCTCGAGTTGATATCCATCTCCATTCTTCAATCACTATCCAACCTTTGAGAAATTTTGTGAAATTTAGAGTTCTGGAGTAGATCTCCAACGTTATTATTTACCATTATCAAATTATTATCTATTCTTTAAGAGATTTTGGGAAATGTACAGTTCTCAAATGAATATCCAATATATTTCTCGCAGTTGATATCCTACATTGGATATCGAGTTGAGGAGGAGTGGAAAAAACTTCCAAGGTGGTACCACCAAAACCAGCCGCTGTTTATTGTGAGAAATAAACACTTGGTTGATAGCAGTAATGAAGCGTATAATACCGTTTTCACACAGAAACTTAATCAAAATACAATTTTATTTAATGAAGTAATTAAGTTTCGCTTTTCATACAGGACCTTTTGCTTCATTAAGCGAACATCTGCAGCCCCAAAAAAATATTACGTTTTTACACAAAATAGTTAAAATGGAAATCAGCCGTTTCCTTCTTAACTATAAATACAATTAAAATAAAATTCGTGCGCAACTATACATAGATTTTGCACCTAACCAAATGTGTGCCTACTTTCGAAAAAGACATATTATTTTTTCGTGTTTTTTCTATTTTTCGTAAATTATTGGAAATAATTTATTTTTGATTGCCATTTGTTACATTGACAATAAAATTCGAAGTGCCAAGCAAAACCGACTGGTGAGAGATAATTAAGAATTTGTATTTTGTATGGCAGATTGAGTTCGATTAGGGCTTTAATGTAGAAAACTTGACTAATTATTTCATTAAGCCTCTGTGTGAAATTGGCATAAAATTAATCAAAACATAAATTATATATATTTTGTTTTGTTTTCGTGAAAAAACTGTTGTATGAAATCTTACATTTGGGTCCAGTTAGAGAGCCACAAAGTGGGAATTAAATTTTATCAACTTTATAAAAAATTTCCTCGTTTGCTGAGTACTCTTTGATTCTCGAGTTAAGCTACTGTTTCGAAACAACTCTAGAGACTTTAGAAGTATGCCTAGTTATCAACATGAGCTCTAATGGTACTCAAGCCCAAGTGCTTGTGGGGTATATTCGACGCCATTTCGAACGAACGCAAATAACTGATAGGTTAACTAGAGTTCAACCCTACCAGATCGGCGGCTTAAACTCAGCTTAAACTTCAGCTATAGTATTCTGAAAAACTGTAGAATAAGTTAAAGCGTAGCTTAACTGACAAATTGAGTTGAGCTTGTACTGAAAAACTGGACCCTAATATGCCCACTCGCACATTAGCTCCTGGACCCGATACACTGAAAGATAAGAGCTGGTAAAATCAAACAAATCGCAAAAACTGTTAAACAACTTCGTAAAAATTGTAGATTCAAAAATGTTTTCAAATACATAAAAAAGTTCACATACATATCCCACTCTCTAAACGTAGCAATTATTATTGTCTATAAATGAAAACTGTTAAAATAATATAACGTAAAATTTGACTAACACTGAAGGCTGTGGATATGACAGAGATTTCTGCGGCATCATGGTCATAAGGACAAAAGAGTGAGCACAGTGAGCACAGCTCCTTTCTGGCTCAGACGAATGAACTCAAAGATATCGGTTTTATCTCGAGAAGTTATCGGTTTCTTATCGGAGTATGTACTACCAATTTGTAATCGGTATGTTGTTATAAAGTTATCGACAAGTTAACGAAAGGCGTTCTGTTTTTAAATTAAAGGTATCGGTTGACTCAAAAGGTTATCAATATGTTATGGAAAGGCTATCAATTTATAATCAAAAATTTATCGACTACGTATCATGAAGTTATCGAAATGCTATCGATTTGCTATTGAACACTTATCGACTTAGTTATGATTTCTTATTGGAGTTATCGACGACTCATCGGTATGTTTTGAGAATGTCGTTAAAACTAAAATAAATAAACTATGACCCATCTGTAACCTATCGATACATTTGGCGACTGCGTTAAACTTGACCTCAAATTATATTAATTGGTTTACTTAAATAAACAAATTGGTCTGTTATATTCGGTTGCATTCAAAATTTATATTCCGTGCTTATTAGATGTGCTTTATGATATTGATAGCTTACACTTTCCCTTTTGTTTCACTTATATATTTCTGTTCTGTTTTTGCTTTATTACCCTCTTTACTATATTTTTTTTTGCACTAAGTAAATTTTTTTTGCTAGTACCTTATTCTGCTACTGTTATGAGTTTTTAGATCGTTTTTTGTTGTTATTGTTCGCACAATTTTTCTGTACGAACATATTATACACTCAAGTGTTCTGTTGTGTACCTTTTAGGCTTCTCCCCATGAGTATAAATTACAATTATTTACACTATTTGATGTCCCTACAACACGAGTGGATTTATATGCATAAGTTTTTATTTGTATATTCATGACATAAACAATAATAAGTAAAATATTGGAAAATGAAATGGAAGAGCTTGTATTTATTTATGGCTTAAATAAATAAGTCACTTATTTGAAGAACAAGGAGGAAACTGACAGTAGAGTTGGTTGTGTTTATTTTATTGGTAAATGCCTGATAAGCAACGTATCAGTCACTGCATCCGTCATACTTTACCAATTAACTACTTTTGACATACGTCAGCTACGTCTCATATGTTGCATTTTATTTTTTGCCAATTATAGTACGCGATTGTGAAAAATAGGCGTTTGAAATAAAGAACTGTTATTAGTTGAAAACCTATTGTAACGAGTTTTCTTGATTATTCTGCACTTTCTGTTATAGTTCGAATCGCTGAACTGTCGAATAAGTACTCAAAGATTCAGTATAGCAAAATTGTCTTTATTAACACCACTACTATGGTAGTAGTATTTTATATTTTATTTACTCGCGTACTTTACTTATGGTGTTCGTGTTAAATTCAACTAATTTATTATTCCTCAGTTTGCGCTGCTTTTATACTGAGTTACCTCGTTCGCCTATTTCTTCTAGTGTCTATAATTTTCACTAACAGCCCTCTCGAATAGTTGTTTATTTATTTCTCATGTCTACATCTCAAAGTTGGTTATTTAGCTACATAAGTGTATATGTGTGAGTAATGTTATCTTCGCGCTTGACTGCTGATGTGGCTGCTTGCTTTGATATTGTGCATTTATTTACTCGCAGCATAGTGACGTCACGAAACTGTTAATATTAGAAACACTGTTATTATTTTGAGAATGAAATCTAAAAATGTAGATATTGTTAAATAAAAATATTTACGTCAGTCATTATGTGTCTCTACACGTACGTGCTGTCAGCAGAAAAAGGCGTAGGTCGTGACGGTGACGTATTGTATCTGTTTAAGCCATTTTGTTTTGAAAAGCAAATTGTTGTTTGCTCTTAAGCCAAAAAATGATGAAAGTCCTTGGATTTGTTTAGAAAACTGCAACTTCTAAAGGTTTATATTTTGTTTTAGCTGTTGCCTATAAAATTTTTTTCGAAACATTTCAATGGCTCAATTGTTGAAATCGTTCCCACTTTCGTGCTTCAACTAAGCCTTTTATTTTTTTATTTATTTATTATTACGGTCTTTAAGACCTAGTTTAGGTTAAAATAAGAGATTAACATAAATACTCATGTCAGATTTAGTCACTTACAATATAAAAACAGTTTTTCTTTGAACTTACTAATATTTTCACAGTCTTTCAAATCAGAAGGTAACTCATTGTACATTTTATACCCTAAATATTCAAGAGACCTTTTGGCGAACTCAGTTCTTATTCTAGGCAGTCTTATATTATTGCAATTTCTAGTTCCATAATTGTGGATTTCATGATTATAATGTATTTTACTACTCAGGTAATTCGGTAACATTCCTAACCTAAGTTGGTGTATAAATTTCAATGTGAAATAACTAACTGACTGTTTAATACTAAGCCAGTTTAATCTATCGAGCATTACAATTTTTGGCGTTCTTGGAGGATATTTTAAAATAAATCGCATGGCCTTGTTTTGCTGTATTTGAAGTTTCTTAATATATATATCATTACTTAATAACAGAATAGTAGGACAATAAATAAAGTGTGGTTCAATAATTGAACGATATACCAATATTTTATGACTTTGACTGATATGTTTACATGTTCTATACATGAAGCCTATTTTCTGTGCAATTTTCCTTTCCAGATAAGTTAGATGCTCTCCAAAATTTAGATTATCATCAATCAAAACTCCTAAATACTTAATTTTGTCTACTCTTTGGATTTCCATGTTTTTTACCTTCAGCGTAATATTATTTAAACTATTGTTACCTATGATATTAGTTTTTTACAAAATATCATTAACTTAGTTTTTTCGACATTTAATTTCAGTTTTCTAAGGCATAACCATTTGTATAGCGAGTCCAGGTCTTCTTGTACTTTCAGCATGGCACATTCTGCATATTTTTCACTTTTGATAAGCAATGCATCATCCGCAAATAGACGTATTTTACAATATTTTAAGCATCTTTTGATATCATTGATATACATTGTAAACAATATTGGCGCCAAGACCGAGCCTTGTGGTAAACCAATGTTAACACCCACAACTGATGAAACCTTTCCAATTATCGTTCTTTGTTTTCTGTCACCCAAATAACTCCGGAACCATTCCAACGCCTTTCCTCTTATACCAATTTGGTATCAGTGGCGCTATGAGAACAACATCTACCTTGGCACTGAATGTCATGCTGAATATATATATCCAGTAGATACTGCGGAAAAGGCAGCCGCGGCCCGGTCGTTGGTCAGGCTTCGTTATATGGGTTATATGCTTTCTGATTTCCGACACTCTATCCTTCTTACTAGTTTCGACTTTATCCCGGACAGGGCGGACTATTGCATGCCGGTGGCCGCTCCCTATACAACGTTCATCCCAGTCATTCTCCCGAGGGAGGAGTGAGAAGAGGAATTATCTGGGGCATGGGACCGGTTAACTTGTTCACGGATGGGTCGAAGTTGGACGGAAAGGTTGGCGGGGGGGGGGTCTTTTGTCAAGAGCTAAATGTAAGCCGCAAGTTTAAGTTGGCTGATCACTGCAGCGTATTCCAAGCGGAAGTTGCTGCGATTAAGGATGCGGTGGATGAAATGCTATCCAGCGCTACTACGGTTAGGGAATATAACATCTACTCTGATAGCCAAGCGGCTATAAAGGCCTTGAGCTCAACTACAGTGCGATCGAGGGTGGTCTGGGAGTGCCTGACCTCACTTGCGATTGCATCGAATTATTTTACAATTAAGATTATCTGGGTCCCGGGCCATAGTGATATTCCGGGTAACTGTCAAGCGGATCTCTTAGCCCGAATCGGTACAACTGAACCGGATGAAGATGGCTGTAGGGATTTCGGGATTTCGCTAGCCACATGTGGATTGCTCTTCCATAGCTGGGCCTCGAGTCAGCTCAGCAAACGTTGGGCGGACACTACGTCTTGCAGGGTATCAAGATCTTTCTGGCTGAAAGTGGATGGCAGGAGGTCTGCTGAAATAATTGGGTTCACTAAGGTCACCTATCAATGGTCATTGGGGTTTTTACAGGGCACTGTCCCATGGGTATCCATGCGGTACGTCTCAATATATTGGAAACTCCATCCTGCTGCAGCTGTATGGAGGATGATGAGGTGGAATCACCAAATCACTTTATGCTTGAATGCCCAGCTTTTGCCAGAACTAGGCGAAAGTATTTCGGTCGTGACTCACTTGGATCTCCCGAGGAGCTATCCAAGGTTGAGATCGGGATCATTCGGAACTTTATCGTTGCTACCCAACGATTCTCTAAGTAGTTATATCTACGTCACCGTTAGTTTAGTTTATTATATATGGTATCACAACGGACCGTCATGTTGTCCTAGTGAGCTTCCCCTATCAGGGAAGCTACCACCCAACCTAACCTAACCTATACCAATTTTAAAGATAACGTGCAATAGCTCAGATCTATCAACAGTTTCAAAAGCCCGTTTTAAATCCAAGAAGACAGACATCGTAAATTTTTTGTCCGCCATGTCTTCTTTCCAATCTGCAATTACCATATTCAACGCTGTTTCACAAGAATGGCTCTTCCTGAATCCCGATTGTTCTGGGATAATCACATTGTGCTTCTCTAAGTATGCCACAAGTTGATGGTTTTATTATTGAAACCGAGCCATAAAATATTTAATTGCATGCCTACATTGAAGAGCAAACTTTTCTTACAAAACTTTCCAAAAAACAAAAACAAACAATTTCAATCAAATTGTAAAGTACTCATCCCGATATTTGTTTTATATACACATCAAGCTGTGAGTTGAACTTTTTCAATACTAACTGACCCATCAACTGCAATATTAATTGAAAAGGAATTTTTCAAGAGAGGAAATAAATAAATGGAAAAAAACCGCCCCAGGAATAGAAAACAATTAGAGGAAGTTCATGCTGCCAGAAAACAAATAAACAAAATAAATATTTTCTTTTATTTTAATTAATTAACTAAACTAAGTATTTACCTAACATTTTATTTCGAGAAAATAAACATTTTGGATATTGAAACCTTTAGCTACAATAACACTGTGTTACAAAATAAAGAAAATTTAACACACCTTTTACATATCCGGAATTTCCAATAGACCCCCCAAATCTGTAGTAAAGAGTCAAAAATCCCTTACTTAAACACTAATTTCTGGCTTTTGGTAATTTTGTTATCGATTACTAATAAAAGATTTGTCAAAAATATATCGATTTGTTATCAAAAAGTCTTCGAATTATTATAGGAGTGCTACATATTGATTGTTGTTGTTGTTGTTGTTGTAGCGATAAGGACACTCCCCAAAGGCCTTGGGGAGTGTTATCGATGTTGATGGTCATCTGCCGGATGCAGATTCCGTACATACCGGTAACAAGCGCCATAAAAGTACTAGTTCGACCATCTCGGGCTTTAGTATGACCACATGGAAACCTTCTAGGCCATCCTGCTTTCTGACCCCCTAGTTCCATCAGGAGTTCGGGATCGCCAGAGCCTCGGTTATTAATGAAACAGGATTAGCCACAGGTAGGTGAGGTTGACAATTGGGTTGGCTATATATTGTGCTGGCAACCCCTTGAGAGGGTTGCGCTACACAACCCCTTGAATCAATTTGGTATTTTAGTCGCCTTTTACGACAGGCATACCTACCGGGGGTGTATTCTAAGCACTCTAACCCGCTGCGGCGCTACCTATTATCGGTATTTTATCGGAAAGTTTTCGAGTTGTTATGGAAAAATTATAGATTTGTTATTAGAAAGTTATCGATGTGATATCGAAAAGCTATCGATATTTTACAGGAGTGTTACCAATTTTGTGTTACCAAATTTTTAATCGAAAATTTATCGATTTTTTACCGAAAAATACTCTAAATTTTATCAGAATCAGTTATCAGGGTTAGCAAGTTTGTTATGAAAGGGCCTATGAATCGGTGATAAGAAGCTGATAGCAAACATATTGCTGCTGTGTCAACAGTGCTTCGCCCCATTCAATGGATGCGACGACGACTTACAAATTATAATACAAAAACAGATAACGGGAGGATAATAATAACTGATTGGTGTCGGTTGGTGTAGGTAAGAAGCCGAAAAAAACCTTCTTAAAGAGTTCGAAGTAATTTGTTTCTAACAAAGTAGCCTCTGTTGTGGATTAACTTCAGCCCCCGAGCGAGCTCTAGTCACATTCAAAACATCAGTTTTCAGAACGTACACTAGTTAGTATTATTACATATTAAACCTCACGTGTACTTGGTACTAACGCTAGTTTTTTACAAATATCGTTCCTAATTCCATACAAAAGCAGTAAATACCAATGAAAGCAAAACCACTTTTTATGAGACTTTATGGTAAAATTTATCGTTTTCCTGAGCACGAGGTGTAAAGCGTTGACGATGACATTTTAGTTTATCCTCAAACTTCTTGAGAGAAAAGTCCTTCGAAAGATATATAGACCTCAACGCGTTAGCGATGGCGAGTACCGAGATTTAATGATGAGCTCTACGAGCTTTACGCTTACCTCGACATTGATGTGAATGTAGCTTTCACTCATTAAGTTATTCATTCATTTGTACAAACATATATTTTCTACACGCCACGATAACTACGCCATGCACCGTCTGGTAACTTGAACCTTGGTATGTTACTGTTAAAAGCTTGCTCGCCACAAGCCTTTACCTGCATACAAATTATTAACATGATTTAGTTATGCTTGCGTTGCAGATTCCACAGCTAATTTTATTTATGCTTAGAATGCAGTTCCCAGGGAACCAAAGGTATATGTATGTAATACACTTAGTTTGTAAGTACTAGTGTAAATAGGTATTTTAGCTTATAGAAATTTTGTATAAAAGAAACAGCTTTTTAATAAAGCAAATCAATCAGCTGCCTCTTCAGTGGCAGTCAATTCCGTCTGGCGCCGCTTAATTGGCACTACCAAATTCAATTATTTCAATTATTACGACCAATTGACGAAAGTTAACCAAGCAAAGAAGCGACTGGCTCCAACTGTTGGAGAGCCATAACCGTTTAAACGGTTAAGCGCCAATTAAGTAAGTAAAACTTTTCCTTGTGTGATTTCGACACTTTTAACAATTTCTTATTTGAAATAAAATGGGAGGAGTTACTTGGGAGTCTTGACACCTCAGAAAGTTTTTCTGTTTATAAAAATATTTTGGTCAACCACTGCTTGGATAAGATTCCGGTCCGAAAAAAAATACCTTCCTAATTGCCGTGGTACTCTAAGGACTTGAAAAACTGAGGATCCAGAAGAACAAATATCTTAAAAAATTAAAATGTACCAAGAATCACAAATTTTTGCTAAATATAGGCACTATTTAATGACTTTTAACAATTTGAATGATCTATCTGCAATAGCTATATTCGTAATATTGAGGTTAACACAAAATCTAACCCAAAAACTTTTTGGAACTATATAAAATCTAAACAATGTTGTGCCTGTGTGCCCAAAGGGGTTTTCCATGATGGCAATTCTGTACAAACCCCAAGAGATGCAGCCAATTTGAAGTTTTTTTCAAATCAAATTTCTCTCTGGACGATAACAACCAACTGCATGATTTTTCAATCAATCAGAACACTTCCCTTAATTTTGGGACTCTCTGCCCTTCTTCTGAGGATATAAGTAAAGCCATTGATAAACTTAAATTCTCCTCTCCAACAGATATCGATGGGTTTTCACCTGTCTTGCTAAAACATTGTCCGGCTTTGGTTTATCCATTGAGACTGATATTCAATAAGTATCTTATATCTGGGACGTTCATTGATGATTAGAAGCACACTTCCATAACGTCCGTTTTCAAGAGCCGTAGCAAGAATGATGTCCGAAACTATAAACCTATATCCAAGTTATCGGCGGCCACCATGGTGTGATGGTAGCGTGCTCCGCCTACCACACCGTATGCCCTGGGTTCGCACCCCGGGAAAAGCAACACCAAAATTTTAGAAATAAGGTTTTTAAATTAGAAGCAAATTTTTTCTAAGCGGGGTCGCCCCTCGGCGGAATTGGAAAGCGCTCCGGGTGTATTTCTGCCATGAAAAGCTCTCAGTGAAAACACATCTGCCTTGCAGATAGCGTTCGGAGTCGGCGTAAAATATGTAGGTCCCGTCCGGCCAATTTGTAGAGAAAATCAAGAGGAGCACGACGCAAATTGGAAGGGAAGCTCGGCCTAAGATCTCTTCGGAGGTTATCGCGCCTTACATTTATTTTTATTTTTTTATATCCAAGTTATGCACGATTTCAAAACTTTTTGAACATACGGTCAATGCAAAGTTAAGCTTTGCTGTTAAGTCTCCCATTTCTTCCTATCAGCAGGGATTTATCGCTGATACGTCAACAGTTTTTAATCTAGCTGTATTTAGTGAATACTGCATTGACTGCTATTCAGCAGGTTCCCAGGTGAATTGCATTTACACAGATTTTTCAAAAGCTTGCCATAGAGTGTCTCATAGAGTTTTAATTAACAAATTGCGCTATATCGATTTTCATTCTACATTTCTGCTGTGGATAAGTTCCTACTTATGCAACAGGCATTGTGTTGTTATTATTGACGGCGTATCCTCCAGTCCAAAGCGACATCTGGTGTTCCCCAGGGAATTATTTTAGGTCCGCTACTATTCGTTATATTTATTAATGATATTGTTAGTTGTTTTTCATTTGCTAAGTGTTTACTGTATGCTGATGATTTAAAGTTATTTTCAATAATTAGGGCACCAGAGGATGCTGTGAAGTTGCAAAACGATATTAATAAGCTACATCTGTGGTGCGAGAAATCTCGTCTCCCCTTGAACAAGTCTAAATGTTTTCAAATAATTTCTTAGTCCGTGAGATTAAGATCATTGGCGTAATCTTTGATACTAAGTTTTCTTTTATCAACCATATAAATTACATAACTTCCAAGTCATACTCCATGCTTGGTTTTGTTAGACGCAATAGCTCAACATTTTCTGACCCCTGTACTATCAAACTGCGATACACCTCTTTTATCTGGTCACATTTAGAATATGCTGCTTTTATTTGGAGACCAAATAATCTTACAGCTATAAACAGAATTGAGAGAATACAGAAAGTTTTTCTAAATACGCCCTTCGCTGTTAAATTTCTCGGAACCCATCCCTTCTTATTCGGCTCCTCTCATTCTCTTAAGTTTGAAGTCTCTTGAAAGTCATAGATCCAAACTTTGCTTATCTTTCACTTACAACATTATTAATGGGTCCATAGACTGTCCATATTTGTTGGAAAAGATTCATTTCAATGTTCCGGAACGAACTCTCCTTAATTTTTATCTTTCTATGGTGATAACTTTAAAACCAACTATGTATATAATGCCCCCATTAATCGCGCTATTCGTGAGTACAACTCCCTGAGTAGTACAGTTGCTCTGGACTTGTCGCTCCCTAGAGCTAATTTTTTAATAATTTTGTATTCAGCTCTATAAGTAGTTGGATTCATACGGAACCATAAGTAGATTGTACTTAATATTTTAAGATAATTTTATAATTTAGTGTGTAAGGATTGTATTCCAAAGGCTTAAACAATAAATAAAAACATTCTTTAGAAGCATCTTGTTGAAGTACACAATTATCAAGGTGTATTTTCGCTGTAACACAGTGTAACTTGGTGTTTTTTTTCTTTTTTTTTAGATATTTATTAAGTATTAAATGTGTCAATATTTCCATTTTTATCACCAGTTGTAGCCATTATTTACATTTGTTTTGACTCTGTTTCCTAATCGACAAAATTTGTCCCTTCTTTTTTGTTAAGTAAACATTTTCCTTTTTGGTTCGGTTACGCTTCATTTTCATTTAGCTAATACGGAATGAATTATATTTACACACGCAACAAAAACAAGAAGTTTGTCTTTCCGTATCGATAACGTAGTATATAGCACAAACCAAATTTTATTACGTATCGTTTTTCGTTTTTCATATAAACATGCCAGCTAGCCAAGGAAACCAGGCACTTATTAAATACCCTTGCAGATTAAAAGCATTTACCCTTCAACCCTTTTGACTTTGTGCTAATAATTTTATTTTTTGCTTTTTATATCACTTTTATGTGTGTTTAGGCTGAGTATGCATGATATTAGGCACTTTTAGGGAACCCATTTTTTTCGATACGTTGCAAACATGTTACCGTCAGTTGAATGATAGAATATTTATTCTATAAACGGTGAGTTGAGCCAACTACCAAATGAATATTCCTAAAATTTAAGAAAATGGACTTCTCAAATTATTTTTCACATTTCACTACAATATTGAGAGTAGAGCTTACGATTTCTCGAACATGTTCGAGAAGAGATTTCTCGCGAGTCTCGCCTTCTCGCGAGATTCTCGAATCTCTAATTACTCGTAAGGCTCGCGAGCTTCTCGACATTCAACATAATCGACTCATTGGCTGTTTTATATAGAGCTTACGATTTCTTCTGGAGCACAAGCCAAAATGTCCGCAAAACCACGAGTAAAAAAACCCGAAATGTATAGAATATTGCCAATGCAGCGACTGAATTGAAAGTCGAGAAGATCGCGAGTAATTCGAGTTTCGAGAATCTCGCGAGACTTACGAGTAATTCGAGTTTCGAGAATCTCACGAGTTTTACGAGTAATTCGAGATTCGAGAATCTCGCGAGAAGCCATGTTCTTGATGTCTCGTTGAATAATAAAATATTGCGAACAAAATTATATGTATAATAAATAAGTTTTGAGTTAAATGTCATTGAAGCAATATAATCAACAAAAAAGATGATACAAAATTTAAGGACTACCTTTATATAAATGGACCAAAAAATAGAAGGCAATTTTTCCTTTAATACAGACATAGTCTTGTTGAATTTTGACTAAAAAACTTTAATAATAGCTCTTGTAAGAATTTTGGGATTTAAAACTATAAAGGTGGAGCGAAATCTTTCTATTTAAGGCAAACCATGTACTTGGGATTAACTAATTGATTATTTAAAATTTAAAAACGCACTCTACCTTTATAATTTTAAATCCCAAAATTCTTTTAAAAGAGCTATTTTTAAAGTTTTTTAGTCAAAATGTAACAAGAATATGTCTGTATTAAAGGAAAAATTGCCTTCTATGTTTTGGTCCATTTATATAGATGTAGTATTTAAAATTTTTTTATCATCTTTTTGTTTTAAATTTTTTAGTACTGCCTACAAAAAGGCAACTGCAACTTTGATTAGTAATTTAAGTAATTCCTAAGTGAAAATTCTTATCTTTATTTTTTTGTTCAAAATAGCAAGATTTAATAGAATTAGTGGAATTTTCGCTGACAACATTGGCACAACAAAATTCCACCTCGCATCATAACAATAAAATCCACCTCGTTTGTCACTACTTAATTTGCACAGCAAAAAATCGTGGTGAAATTCGCATACGCCTGAAAGTGTAAAAGAATCGTGGTGAAAGTTGCGTACGCCTAAAGGTATGCAAGGACGTGCACTGAGTTGGGCCTTCAACGAGGTGGAATTCTACAACGCCTGCAACACTCAGGAGGCTAGCCATGAAGGTATGGCCTAATCTTCTAAATGGTTCGACTTGTGCGTTACGTAGCTCAAATTTGATCAAATATTGCATTGTCACCGAGTTTTAAACTATATTTCAGGTTTCAAGTTTCTAGATATCCAGGAAGTTAGTTAAAAATCGATTGCAAGATTCCCAATTTAAAACTAGTTTTCTCAATATCTCGATCCATGCGCCACTTAGCGGATTTTTTGATAAGATATTGCATTGTCACCAGGTTCTGACCTACGGCCCAAGTTTCATGTCTCTAGCTCATCGGGAAGTTACTCGAAAATCGATCGCACGATTCCCCCGTTTTTAAAGGATTTGCAGTTATGCCACCTAGCGGAACTTTGTTTTCTATTAGTTGTATTGTCACCAGGCCTCTAACTAAATTCCAAGTTTCTAGTCTCTAGATAACCGCGAAGTTGGCTAAAAATGGATTGAAAGATTCCCAAATTAAAATTAATTTTCCAATATCTCGATCCATGCGCCACCTGGCGGATTTTTTGTGATAAAATATTGCATTGTCAAAGGGTTCTGGCTTACGGCTCAAGTTTCATATCTCCAGCTCACCGGGAAGTTACTCAAAAATCGATTGCAAGATTCCCCTCGTTTTTCAAGGATTTGTAGTTATCTCACTTAGCGCGCCTCCTAGCGGAATTTTGCTTCCTGTAGATTGTATTGCCACCGGGTCTCGAACTACGTGCTAAGTTACAAGTCTCTAGGTAACCGGGAAGTTAGTTAAAAATGGATTGAAATAATCCCAAATTAAAATTAATTTTCCTAATATCTCGACCAAGTGTTGCATTGTCACCGTGAGCTGACCCACGGCCCAAGTTTCAAGTCTCTAGCTCACCGGCAAGTTACTCAAAAATCGATCACAAAATTTCCATCCTTTTTCAGAGATTTGTAGTTATCTCAATTAGCACGCCACCTAGCGGAACTTTGTTTTCTATAAATTGTATTGTCACCGGGTCTCGAACTATGTGCTTCTTTACAAGTCCCTATGTAACCGGAAAGTTAGTTAAAAATGGATTGAACCATTCCCAAATTAAAATAAATTTTCCTAATATCTCCATCCATGCGCCACCTAGCGGAACTTTTTTGATAAAATATTGCATTGTCACCGGGTTCTGACTTACGGCTCCAGTTTCATATTTCCAGCTCAGCGGGAAGTTACTCAAAAATCGATTGCAAGATTCCCTGCGATTTTTTAGGGATTTTCGTTTATCTCGATTAGTCTACCACCTGGCAGCATTTTGTTTTCCACGAATTGTAATGCCATCAAATCGCAAACTATGTGTTAGGTTTCAAGTCTCTGGATCACCGAGAAGTTAGTTAAAAGTCAATCGCAAAATCTCCATTTTAAAATTAGTTTTCTGTAATGTCTCTCAGATCTGAACTATGTTCTAAGTATCAAGTGTCTAGATCAACGGAAAGTTACCGTAAAAGACTTTTCCGTGGGTTAAAAATTCGTATGGAAATGAGTGGACAAACATGAAAGCACCTCAATATAAAGGTATATAAAGGTAAAAAAAGTCACAAGTAAAAAAACCTAGTGTAGAAATACTGTGCATACAGCGATTAAGTAAGAATGTCGAGAAGCTCGCGAGTTTTACGAGTACTTTGAGACACGAGAATCTCGCGAGAAGTCGAGTTCTCGATTTCTCGGGTCTCGAAAATCTCGCTTGTGTTCGAGAAGAAATCGTAAGCTCTAATTGAGAGGAAAAATTAAAATGAAGAACCAACAAATTAAAATGTCTAAGAGCTGTCAGTTATCACTCAATGTTTGATCAACAGTTGTTTCGCTGAAAGCGCCAATTTTTACGATGATTAACGGCAACAATTAGTTAGGGGAATGTTCCATAGCATTTTCTGGGCATAGAGAAGTTTTTTTGTCTGAAGGTTTATCCACAGTCTAAAGTTAGAAGTCAAACATTACATATATAATTCAGATTTATATTTTTTTTATGTTTTATTGAAGGGAAAGGAACGTTAAAGATTAGAAAACCGTCACCAAATCCGGAACCGACACCACACGGTGTGTTTTAAATTTGCTACCGAAATCTCAACGGGATTTTATCGATGTGTTTGAGTGACTTAGACTAAGAGGACTTTCTTTTGAAGAGCATTGAGTGCACGTTCAACTAGTTAGTAAAATAAAAATTTCCGCATAGTTTAAAATTTTTACGCTGAATCGGGGTTTTTCATAGCAAAATAATGTGGCTCAAACTGCGTGTGATATCGACGTGATTTTAACAAGCTATTGATTTTTATCGAAGTGCTGTAAACATGCTGTCAACAAAAAAAAAGGTCACCGATGAGATCGACTTTTTATCGATAAGTTTTCTGTTTGCCACCGAAAAATTATCGATTTGTTATAAAAAAGTTGTCGATTAGCAATCGAAAAATTATCGATATGCTACCTAACAGTTCTCGATTTGTTATCGAAAAGTTTTAAAATTGTTTCGCAAGATTATCGAATTGTTATCGGAGTATTACTTATTAGTCGTCAGCGTGCTATCGAAGAGTTATCGATTTGCCTTCGAAATGTTATAAATTTGCTATCAAAAAGTTATCAATTTGATACCAAAACCGTAGTTTTTGTTATCGAAAGGTCAGCGCTTTGGCATCAAAAAGTTATCGCTATTTACCAAAAAGTTACAAGTCTGTTATCGAAGTGTTACCAAATACATTTACCTACAAAACATCAATGTAAAACCGTACATCAATGTACGACACAATTGCAACTCGTAGATAACAAACCGATACGACAGCAATTAGAAACCAGTCGGGCGTTAACAAGACGATAGCAAAACGACAAGCAATAACTTGTCGATAACGGTTATTTCTGATGAGTAATGGAGTGAGCTCTTCTCAAATAACCCGAAATTATTTGCTACTTAAAAATATAGATCCGTCCATGTTTACACGTTGAAATTCATGAGTACTTGGTACTTTCACCCTTTTTTAGTTGATCGCTGATTGCAAATCGGTGCGAGACAACAAATTTAAATTTCTGCAGCTCATACGAAGATTTAGCGCTCATGATAATGCATTAAAACTAAAACTAGAGTAAGTGCATGTTAGCGAAAAAAATTTGTAGATATTCTTTAACGCACAACAATTACTTTTTTCAATGTAGCAGTTGTTGACATTTCGAAAGAAACAATTTTGAGAATCATTACGCTCAAGAGGGCCTACACTTATTATGCTCCAGGTATCTCAGATGTCCTTATTTGTAGTTTTCAGTGTCTGTGAGCCTTATTGTAATGTGTAACAACAAATTTGCCCTTCCCTTTCTTCTACTTTGTACTTGTTTGTTCCATCATAATAATTGTTGTTGAAAATCACGTTCCTATTTCGCCTTTAACATCCATACTGACACAGCACGCTTGAGATTTTGTACCATTATTGACATTGTTGTTAAATTTGTTGTGTGTTTTTGTAAAAAGTGCAACTTGCCAATATTTAAGCCACTTCAACCGAACTGTTTGTGTGTCTCATCCATTCTTCATCGCTAATATTCTTCTCTCAGTTTTGCCAATTTCATGTTATTCTTTTGCTATGATTAGCCCTCTTTGGCTCATCTTGTTCACTTTTTCTATAACATATTTCTATTCAAGGTGTTTATGTTTTTGTTGCTTGCTTTGCTTGCAGAACAACAGAATGTTTTTTTTATTAACCATTCCTAGCCAAGGGTTTTACTTTTTTTCTCGCTATTTTAGGTTTAGCTTAGCGTTTTTATACTCAGCTGAGCAGAGCTCACAGAGTATATTAATTTTGTTCCCATAACGGTTATCCGTAACGGCATAAACTATTCGAGATAGATATAGACCTCTATATATCAAAATGATCTGGGCGAAAAAATAAATTCATTTAGCCATGTTCGTCCGTCCGTCTGTCCGTCCGTACGTACGTTAACACGATAACTTGAGCAAATTTTGAGGTATCTTGATGAAATTTGGTATGTGGGTTCCTGAGCACTCATCTCAGATCGCTATTTAAAATGAACGATATCGGAATGTAACCACGCCCACCTTTTCGATATGGAAAATTTCGAAAAACCGAAAAAGTGCGATAATTCATTGCCAAAGACGGATAATGCGATGAAACTTGGTAGGTGAGTTGAACTTATGAATTTACTAATCCTTGTGAAATTTGGTAGGGGCTTAGAGTTTAGGACGATATCTTATTTCTGTGAAAAAGGGCGAAATCGGTTGAAGCCACGCCCAGTTTTTATACACAGTCGACCGTCTGTCCTTCCGCTCGGCCGTATCACGATAACTTGAGCAAAAATCGATATATCTTTACTAAACTCAGTTCACGTACTTATCTGAACTCACTTTGTATAGGTATAAAAACTGGCCGAAATCCGACTATGAGCACGCCCACTTTTTCGATATCGAAAATTACGAAAAATTAAAAAAATTCCATAATTATATACCAAGTACGAAAAAAGGGATGAAACACGGTAATTGAATTGGTTTATTGACGCTAAACATAACTTTGGAAAGAACTTTGTAAAATTGGTGTCACACCTACCATATTAAGTAGAAGAAATTGAAAAAGTTCTGCAGGGAGAAATCAAAAGCCCTTAGAATCTTGGCAGGAATACTGTTCGTGGTATTACATATATAAATAAAATAGCGGTACCCGACATATGATGTTCTGGGTCACCCTGGTCCACTTTCATTTGATTTCCATATCGTACAAACGCATTCTAGAGTCACCCTTGGTCCAACTTTATGGCGATATCTCAAAAAGGCCTCCACCTATAGAACTAAGGCCCACTCCCTTTTAAAATACTAGTTTAATACCTTCCATTTGATACCCATGTCATACAAACACGTTCTAGGGTTACCCTAGGTTTATTTTCCTACATGGTGATTTTCCCTTATTTTGCCTCCAAAGCTCTCAGCTGAGTATGTAATGTTCGGTTACACCCGAACTTAGCCTTCCTTACTTGTTTTTATTGAAAGTTTGAGCCAAGTTTTCACTTTGCCTAATTGTGTGGCTGGATCTCTTGGCTTAATATAAAAAGGGGTATTTAAAAAACTGGCACTTAAATTGATGAAAGTTTTGCTAAGTAATAACTTTTCTTTTAATAAAATTTTTTGTCGTTTAATTAAGTCTTATATACAATGGTGAACAAAAAAATAGCTGTGGGAACTTTTATCAACTTAAGTCAGGGCCCGTATTACGTGTTACGATCATTGACTGAAAATCTTTTTCACTGAAGCGATAACTATGCAACTGTCAAACTTTTCCTAAAAATTATAATAAGTTATGGATCTAACGAGTACTATTTGTCACTAGTTTAAATATGCCATTAATCCGATCCACCATTTCAGAACTATTGTGATTTAAAAAATGAGTTTAGATCACGGATCATAACACGTAATATGGGCCCAGTTTCGCTTTTATTTTCGATATTTAAAGAAAAAACTTTTATGAATTTTGCAACTGAAATCTCCTCGCAGATGTTTTCGACCAAATTCGAAAATTCGAGAAAATTTTACGAAAATTTCTTTGTTTTTTTTTCAGTAAGAATTTTGTAGCCCCATCAATATTTGGCTAACATACCACAAGTTAAAGGTATCTCGAAATTCGCATTGATTTTTGAGAATTTTTTTCGGAAAATTGCTTCAGATTTTATTTAAAAAAAAATCACATATTATATGTGGAAAATCTAAAACACCTTCTAATAAAAAGTTCGAAACTATTGTAAAATTTTCATGAGTTTAAACATTTTTTCGAAAATGGGTTTCGATATTGGTTTGTATAATTTCAGTTAAAAAATATGAAGTAAGTCTAAAACACCGTTCGAAAAAAAGTTTTTGAGAGACGTGGTCTTTATCAGACTAAAATTTATTGGTGTAAAAAAATGCATACTCGAACCAATTCAGAGAACTAAAAGTAAAATGTTCGAAATTTTTGAAAAGTTTATAGTGTTTTCAAATTTTTTCGAATGAGTTTTCGATATTTGCTTGCATTACTTTAGTAACAAAGATCAAAGAAGTTGTTTCTTACAATATCGAAAATATTAAAAAATTAGAATTTAATTGACCAAATTTGATTAAAACTGCCTCTGCTATTTTTCTGTTCACTGCTGTACATTTGTACATACATATGTATGCCAAGCTGTATTGTTTTAAAGTAAATATTTAGCAATTTGCTTGTCTGGTATAATTACTTGATCTTAAAAAACGTTACTTTTTGAAAAACAATACATTTTCTCATTTAATGTGAGAAATAAGATTATTAGTCAAATGTTTGGTATCTTTTCTCTTGGGCAGATATTACTTTGTTTGATGAAGAGCAAAGCAAAATTTATTTGGATACTTCTTTTTGAATATCAGCTCTCAATTTATTTAAAATATATCTTTTCAAGCAAGCGCAGGGCACTAGCACAAAATTTGCTCTATCCTTTCCTCCACAAACTGGACTGCCTACATCTGCTACGACTGACCAAACCTAATGTAAAGGCATGCGGCGGCAGATGGCAGTGTCCAGTGAGAATATCCGTCATGAGTCTACAGTCCTCTCTTCTTAATGATAGGGGTAGCTTTGTTAGTCTAAGGCGGTAAGACCTACACATAATCTACGATTATTTATATCCCCCCGTGTTGGTCCACGCCTTTTCCACCTAGACAGTAGGACATCTTTCTGAATTGGTTATAGCTTAAGCTTTTCAGGTGCTGAGCTTTAAACTCGAATTCACCTGCATTCATACTGGTGTCAATGCAGATCACTCTAACCACTCAGTCATTCGAGTGTCCAGCTGCAGGCTTTGTAATTTGTCTTTAAGTTTTTGCCTTTTTGTGTATACACACTTTGGTATATATGTATTTTAGTCCGAAAATGTGTGGAATATTTTTCGGTGCGTTCAAAAGAGCTTGATTAGTGACAGCGTTTTTAGTGATTTTCTCAAATACCGATAACAAAAAAAAATTTATTGCAGAAAATAATATGGCCTGTCTCGCTTATTTTATTTCTGGACCACTTCATCTCCTCTTTTCTTAAAGGCCGTTAGTTCTAAGGAAGCCATTGCTTGGAGCAATCTCGCCAGTAGTTGACCTTTAGTCAACTTTAAAAAAAGTTATCTGCTAAGCTAATTGTAAAGTCATGCAATATTGGCATATATTTTTTTGGACGTTATGTAATAAACGGAAAGAGCTTACTCTTACTTTTTACAACCATCGCCATGAAAAAAATAGTTCGGTGTAAAAAAAAATATAATAATAATGCCCTAAGTTTAGTTGACTTGTCTGATATCAGATTATATTGGTAGAGTTGGGTGGTAGCTGTCACGAACTTCTAGCTAACTCGTAGTAAACATTCGCTCCTACATGTCTTCATAAAGCAATCCAGAACATTTGGAATAAAGGAGGAGTGGTCTCACAGCCTAACTATCTATTCAACCAGGGGATGGTCACCCTGTGTTGGTGAAAAAGAAACTTTCAAATGAAGCTATCTGATGGATTGTCAAATATATCAGTCGTGGAATTAATTTCCCATACATTGTAATTAAAATGATAGTAAATATTTATTTATCATGCGCTAATTTTTGCTAATAGTTGAGACCATTACATTCAGTCTGTCCGAATTACTCATTCAGGAAAAAAGTTGAAAATGGGGCTATTATTGTGGGAAAGAACTTATTACACCTTTGAAAGTAGTTGGCTTGCCAGGAAATTTTGCAGAACATTGCCTGATGAGTCACCAGTACACTGAAACAAATGGTGCTAGTAAAATCAACAAATCGGTTCTGTTGTTCTTGACTTAACGGAGATTCGGTGAAATTGATCGAATTATGGCTAATTCGAGTGAGTTCTTTGTCAAGCGAACAAATTAGTATAGTAATTTCAACAGAAGAGAAATTGTCGCTCTTAAGTAAACAAAATTTTGTAAAATTGACAGATTCCTAATCAATCTAACTGATTTTTCTGTTAACACAACTGATCTCACTGGTCATTTCAACAGCGATCAACAGTCAATACATGAGCAAATTTCAAAGAGAATTTTACGCTCACTGCGCTCTCTAATTTGTACTTATGACGATGGTGCCACTTGTTAAATAAAAAACACCAAAATAAGAAAACCACCAAATCGAAAAAACACACAAAATGGGAAAACAACAAAAAAACTAGTTTTTCAGTTATCAATACAAAACGAAAAACCCTTTTTTGAATGCACTGTGCCAAAAGTTATGAGATACCGGGACACCTATTTATCGTGTACAATTTTGCAACTTCTCCTCCAAGCGAAATGCAAAATTGCGCCCTCTTGTTGCAAAAATTTTGTTTGAACGAAGAGGATTTTTCCAAAGTTAGTAACATTTTCTTCAAGTTTTTATGAATTTTCATTCACGCGAACGAATCTATTTAGATAATATAAAAAACATCATTTTTTAATGTTGATGTTTCCGACAACATAAAAGTTTGAGTTGTTTTGGAATCGTTTCAACTTAAAGTGTTACGGATTTTAAACTTGCCGTATTAAATGTAAAGTTACTCCAGTGGTGAATTACCTTCTAGCGATTTGATTCTTTACTTTTCTATAACTTACAAGTCCTCTATTTAAATGTTATGTCAAACATTTATTCAAGTTTTGTTCGAAACAATCAAGTGTGGAAACTACATGCGAGAGAAGAAATTGAGAATGAGCTGAGCTACAACTGAAAGAATTGAGAATCAGTTTTGTGACTACTATTTTCATTTCTATTTGCAAAGCGAAGTTCAAAACTATAAATTAAATAAATTATAACATACAAAATTTGGTGAAAGTGCGTTTAATAAAACAAATTAATAAAGTGTATAATGTTTAATTTGTGCCAGCATATTTGATGTAAACCTAATTGACGTTCGGTTAGTAAGTGCCACCGTGGTGTGATGGTAGCGTGTTCCGCCTGCCACACCGTATGCACTGGGTTCGCACCCCGGGCAAAGTAACATCAAAATTTTAGAAATAAGTTTTTTCAATTAAAAGAAGATTTTTCTAAGCGGGGTCGCCTTCGGCAGTGTTTGGCAAGCGCTCCAGGTGTATTTCTGCCATGAAAAGCTCTCAGTGAAAACTCATCTGCCCTGCAGATGCCGTTCGGAGTCGGCATAAAACATGTAGGTCCCGTCCGGTCAATTTGTAGGGGAAATCAAGAGAAGCACGACGCAAATTGGAAGAGAAGCTCGGCCTTAGATCTCTTCGGAGGTTATGACGCCTTACATTTATTTATTTATTTATGTATATGGCAACATAGGTACTTTTGTACAAAGCTGTCGCTTTTTTTTTCATTTGACTACTACAATGGTCAATTACGAATCAACGATTTGTGCGCAGTTGATTCAACATCTTGTTGCGATGGATAAAAATGAACAGAAATTTCTGTTGAATTGACCTGTATTTCTGTTGATTTTACCAGTCTTTTTCTTTGAGTGTAAGATTTCAAAAAAAGTTTCATTTGAGAACTTAGATTCAAGTTACCTCCACTACATTGCATTTGGAGCAGCAGCTTTCTTTGAAACAAATCAATATTCACTTATAATAAAACTTTTCAATAAATGTGTAAAAACTAAAACAACTTTTTCTTAAAAATTTCATTACTTTTGCATGACGCCAAAAAAGTTGTCATGGCCAATTACTCTAATTTGTTTCTGCGGGGGAATTCTAGTCCTGCAAAGTGGTTAAATAGGAAAAAAAATGAAAAAATTTAAACGAAAATTAATTCAAATGTTTGAACATTTTTTCAATTCAAGAATTCCTCTCTTAGTTTGTAAACAATCGTCTAATTGGTAAAATGTCACCAAAAATGGCAGCCTTGCCAGGGGCAATTAGCCTACACCCGAAGACTTCTACCAGCACATAGTTTGACCCTACATAATGTAACATTTTCAGTAGTGTAACAAACTTCCAAAATCCTCACCTCAAACCACTCAACTTTCGCCCTGACAAACTTAATTTAGCTTATGGCCAGCACAATTTGTTTAGGGAACATGTCACTTTCACTATGTTATTAATGATATATTAATTCTTACTTACTTTATGTGTAAATATGTACATCATATCATCATCATCAGTGCCCTAGAAAAATTCTAAGTAGATTTTAATTACACAAGGCAGCAATAAAATTGCTATTTATCAAACAGAAGTTGTTGCTTCCACAAAAGTTCGAGACTTATGTTCCTTCAATTAAACGTAATTTACTTTGAAAAATTCTAAAACACTTCCCTGAAAATGTTGATTTTGGCAGTTTGAAGTTACAATTTGTGTTCTGCGATGATCTTATGATTGTTGTTATTTTTGACAGACAACACAATTTGACGAGGTGTAAAAAACATGACCACTGCTGGAACAAGTGACAAGTCATTTCTAATATCAGCGAGAGGTACTCAAAGGTCATTAAGCGCAAACAAATAATACAAAGTTGTTAAATCGTCCCTGTTGGAAATTCAAAGTACTTGATGTGAACTAGTCCATTAACATAAACAACAACATTAGCTTTGAAACCAGCGAAAAATCACTCTTGCCAATAAATTCTACTTTGGACTAGGCAGGAAATTGAAGAGTTTACTCCTCTCTCTGTAAACTGCCCTACTAGTCACTTATCATACGGCGGCTATGGGAGTTTTCGAGAGAAGGTTAGGTCAGGTTGAACTGCCGGCCCATTAGGACCTCACATATACTGAATGAGTCCGAAGTGTTACCAGAAGTTTATTTTAACGACCAAACTGAAAAACCCAATCAAAAACCAGGACCTATGTTATAAAATAACTTCGTCCTCTTGGAAAATACTAGAAGATTTCAAGAACTTAAGCCACTTGCTGCTTCTAAATCTGTATCACTTCTAATAGCTGGAGTCTTAGCCAGGCAAGTGCAGCGCATGATCGTTTTCTCCTCCAACCCGCACTTCCTACATCTGCTATCACTGATCAAGGCTAATTTAAGGGCATGTTACGCCAGAAGGCAGTGCCCAGTCATGAGTCTACAGTACTCTCTTTTTAATGATAGAAGCAACTTTGTTAGTCTAATGTTGTAAGACCTACACATAACCTTCGACACTTTACAGCCCCTTACCTGACCCTACGCCTTGCCCGCTTGGTCGATCATGTACACCTCTCGGCTTCTCTTAATCTCGCCCAATCTAATTGCGACGTCTACGGAGCAAGCTTCAAGGGATGCACTCTTTTTAGCTAGTTTATCTGCTTTTGCATTCCCATCTATTCACATATGCCCTGGGACCCAACGTAGATGTATGCTTCTCGTTGTCCTGCTTCCTTTCATATACTGTTTATACTCTAACACACTTTGAAATGCTGCGCTGTGCGAGATTATTGCCTTAATTTCTGCCAGGCTGTCGAGAGAAAAGTTCTTCGAAAAATGTAAGGACATCTACGCGTTGCCGATGGCGAGTACCGAAATAGATTTATTGATACGCTGTACGAGCTTTACGCAGAAATCAACCACTACGCTGGCTAGGCCATGCTATGCGAATGAAAGATGACACTTTGGCAAAGAAAATATTTTTTAACGGAACCCGCCTATGGAAGCAGAGGAAGAGCGTGGTCCCCACTCCGTGGAAAACGATTTAAATTCCTTTGGTGTGACCGATTGGTGCCAGTGAACCCAGAGAAGAAGCGACTAGCGCGCCTTGTTGGACAGCCATAACTGTTTTAACGTAAACACAATTAGGCGCCAATTAAGTAAGGAAGTAAGATGTGCGCTACATATGAGAATGAAATAGTATAATAAGTTTGGCACGAATCTCAAAATTGTAAGTCCATTAGCATGACGTCTGTCTGTTTGAATTCAAAATGTTTCCTCAAGAGTTATGTACCTTGATGAATTTCGGTGCGCGGGCATGTTTGCATGTTCGATTATTCACTTGCCAGAACTGAACGAATAGGGCATTAAAGCATATATCTCCCAAGTAAACGATTGTCTGTATAAGAGGATTTTAAAATTTTTTTCCTCATTTTAACAACTAGAAGCTTAAAATTTCACAAGATCTCTCGAATACATTGAATTCCCACGATGGATTGATAATATAATACATATATGATATCAATCAATCAAGGTGAATCCTGTGTTTTGTAAATACTCAAATACAAAATATTGTGGCGAATATTAACATCACTATTAGTAAATAATCACAACACCAAAGCAGCAAGCAACCATACTTATGTACATGTAATTAAAGCAAGCAGCCACACTAGGCAACGAAGAATATGCCACACACATAACCAAGCACCTTGATTATTTCACATATATATATGTAGTTATCAGCTAAGAGCAGACGTTTTTACTCACACATACACACGCATATAGCTAAATAACCAAGTATGAGATACAACTGTTCCATGTTCGTTTGAAATCTAGACCTTAGGAAAAATATTCAAAAGATTTTCCAGTTTTATTCTTACATATATATTTTTTTTATAAAACTACTAGAAGACCCGGCAAACGTTGTCCTGCCCTAAGTTTGGCCAATCTGCATACATTTTAATAAGCTTTTTCCGTCTGGTTCTGCCCTCTCCCCCTCTTCACTTTTTCCTAATCCTTTTATTCTAGAGTTGGGTCGTTTCGTTCTGAACTTGTTCAATTGACCGGGTCGTTCAACTGAACAAGTGAACTAGATCTTCGATTTCGGTTCTTTTTGTCCTTTTAGTTCGTTTTATCTAATGTTATTCTTTCTCTCTTCTCGTTCGCGAACATTGTAAATTCACACATACATACAAAGAAATTCTGAGTACGAATGTCGATGATGTCACTTACACTAAAGATATGTGAGGTTATCTTTGTGTGTGGCACTGCTACAACAATATATGTATGGACTATTTACGAAAAACATGCTTTGTAAGAAACTAATTATTACATTTATTAAACTTGAAAAGTTCATATTTACAATTTGTGTCTGTACTCTTTCAATTTCCTGGATCTTCCGAAATTTGTAACTTTTTTCGAAGTTAATTATACATATATTTTAACTTATTTATTCATTACTCATTTAAATATACCTACACAAAGCATTGCTGCATACACACCTCCATCTAAACTTGTTGGCTTTTTTCGCGGGTGCGAGCAGCAGTGATCAAATTTGCTTGAAAAAAAGAACAGATGAACAAAAAGAACAACTTGTTCGTTCATCAGAAAAAGAACTAAAGATTTGAATCTCTGAAATGAACGAAAAAGCACAACTCTATTTTATTCACTCCTCCCTCCGTCTTTTTCGCTTCATCTGCATCTTCGTCTCATTCTATCTCTTTCTCAATCTCCTTCTCTCTTTTATCTTCTCCCAATTTCTTCTCATTCTTCTGCATCCCTTATTGCCTGTCCCAGAAGGTGGTATGTATTTTATTCCAGGCCCAGTCCCAGTCCCACTCCGAGTCTCGGTCCCAGTCCGTCTCTGGATAATATATTACTCTGTACTAAATCACTCATCAACAGCTTTCATTCGATATACATATTCTATAAACACATTCTAGGGGTACCCAGGTCCAAGTTTTGGCCTATAACTCGCGACCCTAGTCACCTATCCTATATTTCAAGTTAGATCAAACTGCACACGCGGTGCAAAACAAATTCAAAATCGGTTCAGTAGTTTAGGAGTCCATTGGCCTCAATTGTGTGACACGCGTTTTTTATATATTAAGATTAAAAGACCCAGAAGATATGATCGTGCACGAACTCTTGGTGCTTAGTAAAAAAATAATTTCAAGAAATTTTTATCTTGACTTTCTCTTTCCTCTTCGTCTCATATTGATTCTGGCTTTCTATTTACCTCTTTCTATTCTTCGACCCGATAAACCCTACCATTTTGCTTTTACTTTCATTGTTCTTTTTTTTGTTCCTTCAAAGAGCATAGCAAATCCGTTTACTGATGGACAGAAGAAATAACAGAGACACAATAAGGCCCCAGGGTCAAATGCTATACCTTTCGAAGCCACTAATGTGAGGTAATGATGGCTATGTACAATGGGTGTCTTATGTACAGACTGTAGAACAAACTGGAGAACTATCAGCACCCACCATTGTTTCAGGATGGTAAAAAGCACAATCGAAGACGTTGTTGCAATCGTAGAAAAATCACAGCTAGGTAATGCCAAACCAAGCTGAATGGTCTTTGCTGCGACCTTAGATGTAAGAAACCTTTTCAATTGCGTGATATTCCGGTGCATTATAGCAGCGATTCCACATCCTATGCTACCTACAGTGCGTCATCAGAAGTTTTTTTAGTGAATGCATCTTTATATATCAAACCTCAGAGGACCACGGGCCATGAAAGTTACTTGAGGAGCAGCAAAGGAACCAATTCTTGATTCTGGCATGTGGAACCTCAGTTAATTTTCAAACTTGAAAAGTCTGCGCCTTCACTCTTAGTCTGATACGCAAACGACAACGCCGCAATCATTACACTCCGAAAGAGAGAAGAAACACGCATAAAGTTTAATGCAGCATCTCTAAAAGTAGCCTACGCGTGTCGTACTTTATCAGAACTAGTCGTACAATTGCTAAACGGAACAATCTCCGGCGACCGAGTAGCGTGGGATATAAGTATGTTTTGGGAAGCAAAAAAGGAGGCGGATCAAGATGAAACTAACTACAAATTGACTGCACAGTTTCCTACAGTGGCACAGTGGAGCATGTAAATGTGTTCGATGTTGATGAAAAAAATAAAATAAATCTTTTGCATAGAAATGCTTACAACATGTCAACAAAACATAAAGTTATTATGTACAACACAATTCGTCTTCCCTCCTCCCGAATCTTCTCGCATGGATTGATATGTCGGTGTGTCGCTCATATTGCGTTGTAGTAAGATAATGCTGTCAGACACTTTTATTGCTACATCATCATCATTGTACCTTGCCTTGACAGCATCATTCATACATACAGACATACTAGAGCGGGTCAAATTGTATGGATGAATTTTTTTTCCATCAGGAGTATAGCAAAAACGTAATCTACAGATGATTCTAAGAAAAATTAGTGAAGACACCAAAGCTATAAGTCCGATTTCGGGGTACCAAATTTTTGCAAAATAGGTATTTTGCGATATGAATGTAGGCTTTGGTCAAAAAATCTTCATAGCTTCTGATAGAGTTATAGGAAAAATATTATATTGGGCTTACTTTAAAGGTATTTTACGTAAATTTCAGAATCTGTATTAATATCTATAGCATTTTTGAATTTTAGTAGAGATATCAGGCTTAAATTATGAGAAATTAACCTAAAATGAACTTCTAACTACTATATTATCATTTCTAACAAATTTCTTATGGAACATTTTTTTTATTTTTACCTTTATTTTAAGTCGCTTTCATGTTTGCCCCTCATTTCCATACGAATTTTTGACTCACGGAAAATTCTTTTTCAGTAACTTCCCGTTGAGCTAGACACTTGATACTTAGAACATAGTTCAGATCTGAGAGACATTACAATGCAAGTGAAAACAAATCCGCTAGGTGGCACACGGATCGAGATATGCAGAAAATTTATTTTAAAATGAAAATTTTGCGATCGACTTTTAACAAACTTCTCGGTGATCCAGAGACTTGAAACTTAGCACATAGTTTGCGAATCGATGGCACTACAATTCGTAGAAAACAAAATTCCGCCAGATGGCAGACGAATCGAGATAAACCAAAATCCCTGACAAAACGCAGGGAATCTTGCAATCGATTTTTGAGTAACTTCCCGGTTATCTAGAGACTTGTAACTTAGCACATAGTTCGAGATCCGGTGACAATAAAATAATTTGTAGAAAACAAAGTTCCGCTAGGTGGCATACTAATTGAAATAACTATAAATCCCTGAAAAACGAGGGGAATCTTGCGATAGATTTTTGAGTAACTTGCCGGTGAGCTAGAGACTTGAAACTTGGGCCGTGGGTCAGAACCCGGTGACAATGCAACATTTGATAAAAAAATGCCGGTAGGTGGTGCATGGATCGAGATATTAGGAAAATTAATTTTAATTTGGAATTCTTTCAATCAATTTTTAACTAACTTCCCGGTTACCTAGAGACTTGTAACTTAGCACATAGTTCGAGACCCAGTGACAATACAATTTATAGACACCAAAGCTCCGATAGGTGGCGTGCTAATTGAGATAACTACAAATACCTGAAAAACGAGGGGAATCTTGCGATCGATTTTTGAGTAACTTGACGGTGAGCTACAGACTTGAAACTTGGGCCGTGGGTCAGGTTGATACCACTTTCGACCATATCCGACATGAACAATAAATGGACTAAACAGTCTTAAACGAGTAGAAAATATAATAACGCGCCGGACGCCGCCGCGGCCTAATCGGCGGCGTATATCTCTAATACCTTCATGGCTAGCCTCCTGAGTGATGCAGGCGTTGTAGAATTCCGCCTCGTTGAAGGCCCAACTCAATGCACGCCCTTGCATACTTTTAGGCGTACGCGACTTTCACCACGATTCTTTTAGACTTTCAGACGTATGCGAATTTCACCACGATTTTCAGCTGTGCCAATTAAGTAGCTGACAAACGAGGAATTTTCTTGTTATGATGCGAGGTGGAATTCTGTTGTTTTCGCCAGTGTTGTCAGCGAAAATTCCACTAATTCTCTTAAATCTTGCTATTTTGAACATATAAATGAAGATAAGAATTTTCACTTAGGAGTTACTTAAATTACTAATCAAAATTGCAATTGCCTTTTTGTAGGCAGTACTAAAAAATTGAAAATAGAAAGTTGATAAAAAAATTTTAAGGACTACCTTTATATAAATGGACCAAGAAATAGAAGGCAATTTTCCTTTAATACAGACATAGTCATGCAGAATTTTGACTAAAACATTTTAACAATATCTCTTGTAAAAGATTTTGAGATTTAAAATTTTAAAGGTAGAGTGCGTGTTTAAATTTTAAATAATCAATTAGTTAATCTCAAATACATGGTTTGCCTTAAATTGAAAGATTGCGCTCCACCTTTGTAGTTTTAAATCCCCAAATTTTTACAAGAGCTATTGTTAAAATGTTTTAGTCAAAATTCAACAAGATTATGTCTGTATTAAAGGAAAAAATGCCTTCTATTTTTTGGTCCATTTATATAAAGGTAGTCCTTAAAATTTTTTTATAATCTTTTTTTTTCTTTACAGCTAAAATAAGTTCAGAAACATTTCCAACAACTTTCATTCAGACAGTTTTTCTTTTGAACGTGAAGGTGTTATGGCTGTTACAGCAGAAAGTCGTGACAAACAACCACGAATGCAGAGCAAAAAGATTTTAAAGAATAATAACATACATTAATTTTATTTTGAAAAATACATTAGAAATGGTCAATTCTAAGTAAAAAACAAGTAAGGAAGGCTAAGTTCGGGTGTAAGCGAACATTACATACTCAGCTGAGAGCTTTGGAGACAAAATAAGGGAAAATCAGCATTTAGCAAAATGAACCTAGGGTAACCCTGGAATGTGTTTGTATGACATGTGTATCAAATGAAAGGTGTTAATGATTATTTAAAACGTAGTGGGCCTTAGTTCTATAGGTGGACGCCTTTTCGAGATATCGCAATAAGGGTGGACCAGGGGTGACTCTATAATGTGCTTGTACGATATGGGTATCAAATTAAAGTATTAATGAGGGTTTTAAAAGGGAGTAGCGCTTAGTTGTATATGTGAAGACGTTTTCGAGATACCGACCAAAATGTGGACCAGGGTGACCCAGAACATCTTCTGTCAGGTACCGCTAATTTATTTATATATAAGCTGCCAAGATTCCAAGGGCTTTTGATTTCACCCTGCAGAACTTTTTCATTTCCTTCTACATAATATGGTAGGTATCACACCCATTTTACAAAGTTATTTCTAAAGTCATATTTTGCGTCAATAAAACAATCCGATTACAATGTTCAACTCTTTTTTCATATTTGGTACAGAATTGTGGCATTTTTTTCATTTTTCGTAATTTCCATATCGAAAAAGTGGGCGTGGTCATAGTCGGATTTCGTTCATTTTTATACCAAGATAAAGCGAGTTCAGATAAGTACGTGAACTAAGTTCAGTAAAGATATGTCGATTTTTGCTCAAGTTATCGTGTTAACAGCCGAGCGGAAGGACAGACGGTCGACTGTGGATAAAATCTGGGCATGGCTTCAACCGATTTCGCCCATATTCACAGAAAACAGTTATCGTCATAGAAGCTATGTCCCTACCAAATGTCACAAGGATTGGTAAATTTTTGTTCGACTTATGGCATTAAAAGTATTCTAGACGAATTAAATGAAAAAGGGCGGAGTTACGCCCATTTTGAAATTTTCTTTTATATTTGTATTTTGTTGCACCATATCATTACTGGAGTCGAATGTTGACATAATTTACTTTTATACTGTAAACATATTAAATTTTTTGTTAAGATTTGACTTAAAAAAGAATTTTTTTTTAAAGTGGCCTGTTCATCATCCGATTTCGCAAATTTTTTTTAACACACATATAGTAATAGGAGTAACGTGCCTACTAAATTTCATCATGATATCTTCAACGACTGCCTAATTACAGCTTGCAAAACTTTTAAATTACCTTCTTTTAAAAGTGGGCGGTGCCACGCCCATTGTCCAAAATTTTTCTAACTTTCTGTTTTGCGTCATAAGGTCAACGCACCTATCAAGTTTCATCGCTTTATCCATCTTTGGTAATGAATTATCGCACTTTTTCGGTTTTTCGAAATTTTCGATATCGAAAAAGTGGGCGTGGTTGTAGTCCGATTTCGTTCATTTTAAATAGCGATCTGAGATGAGCGCCCGGAAACTTACATGCCAAATTTCATCAAGATACCTCAAAATTTACTCAAGTTATCGTGTTAAAAGCGGACGGACAGACGGACGGACATGGCTAAATGAATTTCTTTTTTCACTTAGATCATTTTGATATATAGAAGTCTATATCTATCTCGATTAGTTTATGCCGTTACGGATTACCGTTATGCGAACAAAGTTAATATACTCTGTGAGCTCTGCTCAGCTGAGTATAATAATTTTTTAAATAAATTACATAAAAATTATAAAAATTGTGTTTTTTTGCTTATTACTTGAAAATATAGGTGGCCACCGTGGTGTGATGTTAGCGTGCTCCGCCTACCACGCCGTATGCCCTGGGTTCACACCCCGGGACAAAGCAATATCAAAATTTTAGAAATAAGGTTTTTCAATTAGAAGAAACTTTTTCTAAGCGGGGTCACCCCTCGGCAGTGTTTGGCAAGCGCTCCGAGTGTATTTCTCCCATGAAAAGCTCACTGTGAAAACTCATCTACCTTGCAGATGCCGTTCGGAGTCGGCATAAAACATGTAGGTCCCGCTCGGCCAATTTGAGGTGCACGACGCAAATTGGAAGAGAAGCTCGGCCTTAGATCTCTTCGGAGGTTATCGCGCCTTACATTTATTATGTTTTTTTTTATCTCTACTAAAATTCAAAAACACTAGATTTTAATACAGTTTCTGAAATGTACGTAAAATACCTTTAAAGTAAGCTCAATATGGAATTTTTCATAATTCTATCAGAAGCTATGACGATTTTTTTGGCCAAACTTATGGCAATGTATCTATTTTTCAAAAAGCTGGACCTCGAAATCGGACTTGAGCTATGTTGTCTTCAGCAATTTTTCTTAGAATCATCTGTAGATTACGTTTTTGCTATACTTCTGATGGAAAAAATTTTGACCCGGTCTAATACATACATATTTACTTGCTGCTGTTGCTGTTATCTCTGGGGAGGGATATTTAGACAAAGGTAGAGTAGCGAAGCCAAAGAAAAATGAAATAGAATATAAATAAATGTAAGTAAATAAAATAAATAAAAAAATCTTTGCTAAGCTTATGAATGTAAGTGTACAAATGACGGTGAAAGGTGTGACATGACCGGTGACACAAGCAGCTGGGGATTGATCAGTAAACATGAATTGATATTTTATAGCTCCGTTCTCTTGTCAGGGAAAAATACTTTATAAAAAATTTATTAAAATTTAAAGCATGTTTCAACTATATGGTTGGCTCGTCTCTACAGCAACAACATACCTTTGTTCAGATTGTCAAAATCTGCGTGTTGATGTTAGGCGAATGGAAGAGAAAATATGCAACTTTGCAATTCTTGTGTGTTGTGAGAAAATAATGCGCTAAATGAGATCCATTTACTGAAAAAATAACTGAAAGTGATGTAAAACTATTTTGTTAGAAAAAATTTACCACCACGGCAATAAATTATTGTCAATGTGTTTTGGGTATATTTTACGTTTGCCATCTCCTTCTGGCAATCCATATACCAGTGAAAAGAAAAAATTTAATGAACTGATGAGATGAGGCAACCATTTAATTGAGCCATGATTTAAAGACAATATTTTTTGAAAGCGAAATTTCAAAGAATTCTCACTTAAACGAATTGTTTAAAGACTAAAATATTCCTGTGCAGTTATTAAGTTGTCTGCCACAATCAATACTGTTATGAATATTAGCAACACTAAGGGATACTATCATCTCTAAGCCAATACTAAGCAGTGACTTGTATGCACATCAACAAATCAATCACTATGTCTACCCATATGTCCATACAAGTAGCGGAGAGTAACGTACAAACACATGCATACATCTGAGATACTCCCAAAAGTAGGCAATCATCTGTGGAAGTATCACTCACATATACACGCGCACGGGCTATGCGAGAAGCTAAAATAATCGTGCATCTGTAGTTATAGCTGAGAAATTTATAACTGGTAAACGAGAAGTAAATTCTAGAAATAGAAACGCCTAGAAGTATGCGAACGAGACATTACAGAGTATAAAAGGAGTTAAAGCTGAGTAAGCAGTAATCTGTTTGATTTAAGCACGCTATCTGTCGAGAAGTAGAAGTGTAATTGTGCAAATAAGAGGAATTACACTAAATTCGTTACAATACGTTTAGTTTTTTTTTATCAATGTTGGAATTAAAAATCTTTGATGAAGTTATTATTCTAATATCTAATATCTAATCTAATCTAATATCTAATCTAATATATATTATAAATGGGAAAGTTTGGATGTTTGTATGTTTGGATGTTTGTATGTTTGGATGCTTGTCCAGACGTTTCTTTTTGTGACTCAATCACGCTAGAACGGCTGGACCGATGTGGATGAAATTTGGCACACATATAGCCAGTAGTCTAGAAGGATTTAATAGCTATATTTTTTTGAAAAGGTGGGAAGTCCCCGCCCCCTAGGAACAGTTATAACTTAATTAATGTATTTTTTCGTCTTTGTGACTGAATCACGCGAGAACGGCTCCACGGATTTTGATGAAATTTGGGACTGAGACAACAGTCTACTGACGAAATTTTTTTATGAACATGGTAAGGGGGGAGGAGGTCCCACGACCCTTTCGAATAGTTACATTTTAACAATTTTTACACATTATAACTTTACGTATACTGACCTTCACCAATATTACAAACTCAATGGGTCAAATAAGTCGAGGGCTTACAAAATGAGCAGTGACACCCTCTATCCCCCCTCCTACCCCCTCTGGTGCAAAATCTATAAATTTTTATGACTCTATGTAAATTTTCTCCTAAATCAATAATTTTTAGTATCTGGCTCATACAGATGGTGCTTTCCTTCTCTTCCCGCCATCCGCCCTCCTTCAATTGTTTTTATTAGCACACTTTTATTAGCTTTACCTGTATGTTTGTTTGATTGTTTGTAACTCTTCATTTGATTCAACGCGCCTGCTGCCTTGTTAACATGGTTTTATAATTAGCTTCACTTTATTTGTATCCCGTCAGGTTCATATCGAGACCCTTCCGTGATCATTTCTGGATGGTTTTCGGGATCCCGTCAGGGTCATTTCCATATCATTTGGGGACCCTTCTGATATCATTTTTATATGAGTTTTCAGGATCCCGTCAGGGTCATTTCCGGATCATTTGGGGACCCTTCTGGCATCATTCCTAGATGGGTTTCAGGATCCGTCCGGCATTCCGTCGGGGTGATTTCGGGAATTTTTCTGGACTATTTCGGGACCAATTTAGGTACCCTTCAGAGATCAATTCTGGGTGGTTTTCGGGATCCGTCTGTTATCGCGTCCTAATCATTCCGGGACTATTTCGGTATCATTTTGGGACCCTTCCGGGATAATTTCTGGATGATTTTCGGGATCCGTCTGGCATCCCGTCGGAGTCATATCGGGACTTTTTTGGGATTATTTCCGTATCATTTTGGGACTCTTCCGGGATCATTTCTGGATGGTTTTCGGGATCCGTCCGTCATCCAGTCGGGATCATGTCATGACTATTCCGGAATTATTTGGGGATACTTCCACTATAAATTTGGATGGCTTTCGGGATCCCGTCAGCGTCATTTTGGCACTATTTCGGTATCATTTTGGTTGGGTATTCGAGACTTCTTCTTAATTATTTCAGGATGATTTTAGGACCCTTCCGGCATCATTTCTGGATAATTTTCGCGGTCCATCCGCTATCCTCTCAGGGTCATTTCGGGACTTTTTCACGACCATTTCTGAATAGCTTTCGGAATTTATCGGGGATCCCGTCGGGGTTAGTTCGGGACATTTTCGGTATCCTTTGGGGATCATTTCTAGATCACGATATGGTAATTTCGGGATCATTTGGGGCCCCTTTCGCCACCATGAGGGTTATTTCGGGGATTTTGCCGGAATTATTCGGGGATCATCGCTAACTAATGCTCTCATATAATTGTATATTTCCTCAGAAATACCTCGACTATTGGCCACATCGTTTGTGTTGTAGGTGTGCACGTGTGCTGCGAACTTTTCGTGGTATTAATTTGTTTGTACCAGTTTACCTGTCTTGTGTTGGCACCCGCTCCCGCCAGTTGGCGAATAAACTTGAATTACACAAAAAATAATTTATGAAACAAACAGCAATGTCGCGAGAAAACCCAGCAAGAGGACAGCCTTCTCCCCCTAAAACCCCTCTCACACCATCATCGAATGTGCTCAAAAAGGAATTGGAAGAGTTGAGAGACTCTATAGTTAAAGAGTTGACAACTGTAATGGGGAATACTGAAGAGCACATTATGCAAAAATTCGGTGAGTAAGCTGCTGAAACGGCTAACCTGAAATGTATTTCACGGCAATAGAGAGGAGAGTGACTGCAGTTGAGAACGCGTGCTCTGATGTTCTAATGCTGCGTAATGAACTTATCGAAGCTCAGGCTCTTGAAAGTAGTGCTGTTGCATTTGATTTAATTATTACTGGCATTCCACAAACTGCAAATGAGTGTTTACCTGATCTTTTCTCGAAAATTTGTTGTGCGGCTGAGCACAAAGCACCCCCACTACGAGATGTGTTTCGACTGCGAAAGGGAGGGGGTAATAAACAACAGAAAAAACACAATTCACCCATCGTTGTGAAATTGTTTTCTGCACCTGACCGAAATTAACTTCTGAAATCTATCGCTGTGCTCTGGAAGTCAAAAAAGAGATCGCTTGCGCTCTCTGATGTCGATTTGCCGGGTTATGGATCAGTGTTTTTGCATGAAAGTTTGCCAAAAAAAACTGGATGACGCATGCCTCTGTGCTTAGGCGGCAGAAACAGTTAGCGTTGGCGTTCTCTATTCGAGGCAAAGTTTTTTGTTCGGCATAAAGCAAGTGAAGAGGCGAAATTGGTAAGCAACATAGTTGAGGTGAATGCTGTTACTGGGACATGAGTGCGTAAATAATAACATACTTTGTATAATTCGCGAATGAATGTTTTGTTTTATTTAAGATATGTTTTTATCAAAAAACAATGATACGGAGTTTATTATTGCTGAAATCTCAGATAACTCGAATAAAGTATTAGTATCCTGTGTATACAACACCCATAAGTGTTTCCTGTTAGACTCGTTTTTTGCCGAACTTTTGAATAAAACTCTTGGTAAACTTTATGATACACACGTCCCTTTAAACAAAGTGACTGTTAAAGCTAACTCTGTTCCTTGGTATAACGGCAAAGTGAGATATGTCATTAAAAATCGTAACAAGTTTTACTCCAAGTGGAAGAGGAGCAAAATCGAGTTTGCCTGGTCGCAGTACAAAACCGCCCGGAATAAAGTCACTGTTATTACCAGAAAAGCGAAATAGATGTACTGCGATTATAAGCTAAACCCGTCACTATCTTCAAAAGACTTATGGCGCAATTTGAAAACTCTAAATATACACGGTAAGCAGCAATCTGAGTGTCAGGTTGACCCAGATACCCTTAATGACTATTTTGTTAGTTCAGGCAACTGCCGGGTCAGTCCTGTACCTCATCATATAACTAGAAACTTTTCACCGGAGAATAACTTTGAGTTTAGGGCAGTGTCGGAGGAAGAGGTTCTAGAATCACTTATTAAGTCCAATGCAATTGGTGAAGATGGAATATGTTTGAATTTCGTGAAACTAGTGCTGTTACATGGCTGTCTCCTGATCGAAATACTCGCAATCAGATTGATCACGTTGTGGTAGACGGACGGCATGCCTCCAGTGTTTTAGATGTGCGCACGATCCGAGGACCTAACATCGACTTGGACCATTATCTCGTTGCAGCCAAAATACGCACCCGCCTCAACGCGGCTAAAACCAAGGAACAAAAAACACAAGGAAAGCTAGACGTCGAAAAGCTTCAATCACAACAGACTGCCAATGATTTCGACACTCGACCCTCACACCTGCTCTCTGAGAGCACAACTCATCCTGAAGGAATACAGGAGCAGTAGGAGCATATCTCCAAAGCACTTCGTACTGCCGCCGAGGCAAAAATTGGTTACCGGCGGCCACGAAAAAAACAACTGGTACGATGAAGAATGCCGCGTTGCAACCGAAAGAAAGGACGCTGCCTACAGGGCTACGCTAAAAGCGAGCGCGACAAGAGGAGTGTGTGAACGCTATCGTGAGTTGAAAAAGGAAGCGAGACGCCTTTTCAGGAAGAAAAAAGCAGAAGCAGAAAGGCATGAGTGCGAGGAGCTTGAGCTGTTAGCCACCAGGAATAACGCCCGAAAATTTTACCAAAAAAATACGGCGACAGACGGAAGGTTTTAAGACCGGGGCAAACTCCTGTAGAGACGAAAATGGCGACCTTGTAACTGATGTCCAGAGAGTGCTTAGATTATGGAGGGAATACTTCTCTGCTCTCCTAAATGGAGGCAGCAATTCACCGCGCAGAGATGAAGAACCCGCTCCCGCAATCGATGATGATGGAATATATGTCCCCCCGCCCGATTATGACGAAGTTAGAATAGCAATAACCAGATTGAAAAACATCAAAGGCCGTGGGCGCTGATGGACTGCCTGCGGAGCTCTTCAAGTATGGCGGCAGGGAGTTGGTAAGGCGCATGCAGCAGCTTCTTAGCAAAATATGGGCGGAAGAGTGCATGCCCGATGGTTGGAATCTAAGTGTTCTTTGCCAAGTCCACAAGAAGGGGGATACTGCAAAATGCACCAACTATCGTGCCTTCAGCCTTCTTAATATCGCATATAAGGTCCTTTCAAGTGTATTGTGCAAAGATTATAGCCCACCGTGAACCGGCTGATTGGACCTTATCAGTGCGGCTTCAGACCTGGTAAATCTACCATCGACCAGATTTTAACAATGCGGCAAATCTTGGAAAAAACACGTGAAAAGGGAATCGACACACATCACCTCTTCGTCGACTTTAAAGCCGCCTTCGACAGCACGAAAAGCAGCTCCCTATATGCCGCTATGTCTGAATTTGGTTTCCCCGTAAAACTTATACGGCTGTGCAAAATGATGTTGAGCAACACCATCAGCTCAGTCAGAATTGGGAAGGACCTCTCCGAGCCGTTCGAAACTAAACGAGGTTTCAGACAGGGTGACCCCCTATCGTGCGCCTTCTTTAATTTGATGCTGGAGAAAATTATACTAGCTGCAGAACTTAACCGCACTGGAACAATATACTATAAAAGCGTGCAATTACTGGCATATGCTGATGACATTGATATCATCGGCCTAAACACCCGCGCTGTTAGTTCTGCTTACTCCAAACTGGAAAAAGAAGCGGTAAAGATGGGTTTGATGGTGAATGAGGACAAAACGAAGTACCTGCTGTCATCGAGCAAAGAGTCAGCGCATACGCGCCTTGGCAACTACGCTACTGTTGGCAGCCATAATTTCGAAATAGTAAAAGACTTCGTTTATTTGGGAATCAACATCAACACTAGCAACAACATCAGCACTGAAATCCAGCGAAGAATCAATCTTGCCAATAAATGCTACTGATGAATCATGCAATGCATTGTACCCAATTAGGCGCTATGATTGATTATCTGCTGATAAGGCAGTACATTTGTGCCGGTAAAGTAGTGCCCATTAGTTGCCTTCAGCAACTAATGGATTTTGACGTTTTGTTATATTTTGGTTGAATTCGCTAGCAAGTTCAAGATTGAAACGTGCCATTTTTTTCACCGCCCGCCACTAGATTAATTTAAAAATTGTGAAACCATCGAATTATATAGTTAAATAAAGTTGTTAGTGCTAATCGAGCAATATCATTTTGTATTATATTCACTTGGAGTGCTTTCGCACAAACTAACCGAAAGTTATCTGTACACGTCAAGGTATTCACTGCAGTACATCACGCCAGCATTTTATCAGTTGCAGCCGGATATTTTGCGTAAGTAAAAAACCGCATTATACAGTCCAGACCCGAAATAATCTACCACCCGCAACATTGCCTCCAAGCCATCTACCACCCGCATCTGCCAAGGTAATCTGTCGCAACGCTCCTTTGCCGCAACATTTTTTGGTCCTTTGAGCCGGATCGCCCGCATCGCTCGCAATTTTAATCTTTTTAATTTATATAGACATCGCATATTTGATTCCGTTGGAAAATTTACAAATCAATTTAATTTTTATTCGCCCGCTACGCATACATAGTTGGAAAAATACCAACAATTCAAGCCATTTCTATTTGACTGTCAATTGTCCTCTAAGCGAGCATTCAATACTAAATAGCAGACTCCGCTTATACGTTTATACCCCCCATGCAATTTTGATACAAAAGTTACATTTTCGCATTTTTTTTGTAACAAATCGGAATTCTACGAATAGCGTTACATACGTACATTTATAGAATTTTTTATTTTCCTCGCTTTGCAAGTACTGTAAACTAAAACAACAACTACAAAAATGTCAGCCTCTGTGAAAACACGGGACTCTGCGTTAAACGCAGTAAAAAGGTACATGACAAAAGGCATGGATGGTACATTTTTGTTAGATACCGACCAAGTTGAGCGTTATTTGAAACTCTTGGACGAACAATGGGAGGTGCACAGGATGAGGTGGACGTCGCTTGTGGTGCCGATAACGTTGCAGTGGAAGAGAGTTCACGAACTCAAGCCGAGACTTGGTACGCTCTGGCCTTAGCAAATTTTAGCCGTGCCAAAAAGTGTCACACCGAAGCCTCATCCCCGAATGTAACCCGACCAACAAATGTTTCTACAACCGTGTCTGCCTCCATTCGTTTACCCAAAATGGAGCTACCCATATTTTCAGGCGACTCAACTGAATGGGTAGGCTTTTACGACTCGTTCTGTTCACTGGTTGACAGTAATACCGCGCTGTCGGACGGACAGAAAATGCACTACTTACGGAGTTGCTTAAAGGGCGAAGCTTTGAAAGTCGTCAGCGGTTTCCAAATTTGTGATGCAAATTACAAGGAGGCATGGGACTTGCTTATGTCGCGTTTCAAGATCATGCGCGTCATCGTCGAATCGCATTTCAAAGCTATGGCCGATATCCGCAAAGCAACAAGCGACACCGCCAGCTCAGTAAAAGGTGTCCTCACCCATATCAGCAGCACATACGTGAGCTGAAAACGTTAGGCCGACCCGTCGATTTCTGGGACGACTGGCTCGTTTCATGAAGTATAGGTAAACTCGCATTCGAACCAGGAAGCAATGGGAGTTGTCACTTGTGAGCGACGAACCCCCAACTTTCGAGCAGCTAGTAACTTTTTAGAAATTAGGTGCAGATCACTCTCGATGCTATCGTCAGCTACTCCGGTACAGCCAAGCAAAGCTGTTACTGCTACCAAGCCCACCAAATCTCTTCATGCCACATCCACCCAGAATACGACTAGTTGCCCTTTTTGCAAGGGGGATCATAAGATTATAGCTGCGAAAAATTCAGATCGTCTGGACGCCACCGCTAAAACAAAATTTGTGAAGGACTCGAGTCTCTGTTTGAACTGTCTGAGTTCGGGACATTTTAAGCCTCGTTGCAATAGTTCGTCGTCGTGGCCGCCTTTGTCGCCAACGCCATCACACCTTAATCCATGGGACTCCAGCCGCATCCAACATCAGCACTCCGCCGAAACCAAGCAAACCAGCTCGAACTACGCCGACGCAGGTACTACTTCAGGGACGATACAACCGCTCTTTCTGCGACCACTTCTTCGGCAGTCAAACCCCGCCCCTGAATCTGTATCTTCGTGCCTAAAAACCGATTCTGACCCATTATCTACGAGTAAGACAATTTTGCTGGCTACTGCTCTGGTAAGGATTCGAGACTGTGCTGGTCGCTTTCAGCAAGCTCGTCTGTTGTTTGACTCTGGGTCGCACGCTTCATTCGTGACTGAGTCGTGTGTTCGTCGTATGGGATTACCGAGGAAATCGTCTGCTGCTATCATCACCGGTATTGGTTCGTCTCAAGGAGGGCGCGCTAGAGGTCAGGTTTCGCTTTCGCTTCTGTCCAACTTTTAGAATGATTGCTACTCAGTAAATGCATTAATTTTGCGAAAATTACGGGGAGATTTGCCAACGCAAACTGTCGCCACAACTGCATGGCCACATATTAAAGGGTTGTCTCTAGCAGATCCACAGTTTATGAGGCCTGGTCGTATTGATTTGCTAATAGGAATGGATGTTATGGATCAGCTTATGTGCCCGGAAATTCGGAAGGGTCCTTGTGGAACCCGGCGCCGGTACAGTCTTCGTTGACGATTTTCGGCAGTGTTGACAATCCATCTACCCCTTGTTTGCAAACGTATTTTTGTGATGTACAGCTTGCAAGAGCGTTGACTAGGCTGTGGGAATTGGAAGATGCACCGGAAAAACCCATTTAACTAGGGAGGAACAATTTTGCGAACAGCATTTTCAGGAAACGCATAAAGATCTCCAGATGGCCGTTTCGTCGTCGAATTGCCGTTAAAATCTGAGGTACCGTTGGGAGACTCTAGGAACACAAAGGCAGTTCGTAATCTTTTTACGTATAGAGAGGAAGCTTGCCGCCGATACTGATTTACGTTTTGGCAATACAACGACTTTATGGCAGGAGCTCATCAGCATGAATCACATGGAAGCCGCATCCGCAACGACAAGTCCAACCTTCTACATGCCACACCCATCCTGTTATAAAGGAGTCTCGAGTGTTACGACCAAATTGCGAGTCGTATTCAACGCGTCCGCTAAGACATAGACTGGGTACTCGCTCAACGATGCACTGTTTGTTGGTCCGCAACTGCAACAAACCTTGGTATCCATTCTTCTGCGCTTCCGTACCCACCCGTATGCCGTTACCGCTGACATTGCTAAGATGTACCGGCAGGTATGTGTTTCACCGAAGCACATAGACCTGCAACGGATTGTTTGGCGAAGTGATCCGTCACATCCAATCCAAGATTACAGAATGCTACGGGTGACGTACGGCGTCGCTGCCGCATCTCATTTGGCCGTCAAGTTGCTGCAAGAAAGTATACGGTACTCATCAAGTAGTTGCGAAAAGGCTGCGGCTGTCATTCAACGCGATTTTTATATGGACGATTTGTTGACCGGTGCTTCAAGTAAGCATGAGTTGCAGTTGCTGCAAAAAAATGTCTCCGAAATACTTCTCGGAAGTGGGTTTGAACTTCGCAAGTGGGCTTCAAATTGCGTGCCGCTAAGGAACGGGATATCCAGCGCTTCGGAAAATATTTCTCACTACCTTGCTGAAGGGAAAGATGTACACGCTTTAGGTCTCGTTTGGAATACGGATGAGGATTATTTCACTTTCGCAATCAACCTCAAGAAACCGCCTAAAATTTTGTCGAAGAGAGCATTTCTGTCGGACGCTAGCACGCTTTTCGATCCGTTGGGCTTGCTTGCCTCCACTACGATTAATTCTAAAATATGGTTTCAGGACATCTGGCGCGCCGAGGTTGGTCGGGATGAGCTCGTACCGGAAACAATCGCAACACGTTGGTCTGAACATCGCTCTGAGCTACAAAGTTTAACCGAGCTGAAAGTGCCTCGTTGGGTAGGTTGCAACGCCTCTGAGTCATCAAGCGAACTGCACGTTTTTTCGGATGCGTCCGAACGAGCTTACGCCGTGGTTATCTACGCACGGACAGTCCATAGTAACGGTCAAATCACAGTAGCCTTGATTTCGGCCAAGACCAAGGTAGCGCCAATCAAGTCTACAACACTACCTCGTTTGGAGCTATGCGCTGGGCACCTTGCTTCTAAGTTAGTACGAAGTATTTCACAGAGCTGGAACGAACTTCGCTATCCGTTATACGCTTGGACTGATTCCACTATTACTTTGGCGTGGTTGCAAGCTCATCCCAGCAGATGGGAAACGTTCGTCGCAAATCGCATGGCCGATATTCAAGGAGTTTTACCGTCTGAGTGCTGGAAACATGTATGCTCCGAACAGAACCCTGCAGACTGTGCATCGAGAGGCATAACACCTCGAGAACTCGTTCAACATCAGTTGTGGTGGTCTGGTCCAGATTTTTTGCATGACGAAGATCAATTTTGGAAGCAAGCTTCGCAAGAACCGCATTTAACTGACCTGGGCCTACGTAAAAGGGTCGCCGTTCATATTACAGTAACCGAGGACACTTGGTCAGTCATAATTAAATATTCTACGTTTTCAAAATTACGAAGGGTTATGGCTTATGTGCTAAGGTTTACACACAATACTCGCGCCAAAAGGAATCACACGCCTAAACGAACGAGTGGCACCCCTAACTGTCAGGAACTGGCCGAGGCCGAACTAAAATTGATTAAGTATACTCAACGTACTTATTTTGCTAACGAATTTCTCATTGCAGGGAGAAAAAACCCATCCCCCTGCGAAGTAGCTTGTTGCGCCTGCAACCGTATCTTGATCCGTCTGGTGTTTTGAGTGTTGGAGGTCGTCTAAAATCAGCAGACGTCTCGCTTGATGCAAGGCATCCTATCATTTTACTTTAAAAACGCTCCGCTGTCGAAATTGATAATTTCTGACATACATCAGTATACCCTACATGCAGGGCCTCGCATAATGACAGTAGTTCTACAGCATCGCTATTGGGTGATTGGCGCCCGTATCTAATTAGAAGCGTATATCATAAGTGTGTTAAATGTACTTGCTTGAACCGCAACACTTCCGTTCAGTCGATGGGCGACCTGCCGTCGTCTCGTACTACGTATGTTCGCTGCTTCACACGAACTGCTGTAGATTTTGCTGGTGCGTAAATTTGCACATGGTAGAGGGTCAAAGTCCACGAAAGGTTACATTTGCTCGTTGATCTGCATGTGTACTGGCGCAATGCACTTGGAATTTGTAGGCGATTTATCGACGACCGCCTTTCTCAATGCTTTCAAACGTTTTATCAGTCGTCGAGGGTATTGTAAGGCCATGCACTCCGATAATGGCACGAACTTCGTTGGCGCTGACAGAGAACTTCGGGAGAGATATCAGAAGTGTATGGCAGATGATAAACTACGAGCATTTTCGCCGACTCCAACATCGAGTGGCATTTCAACGCACCAACTGCGCCACATATGGGTGGATATTTGGAAGTCCGGTGTAAAGCGCGTAAAATACCACATTAAACGCATTCTTGACGGGAGCTTATTATCCTTCGAAGAGTTCAGTACATTGCTAGCTGAAGTTGAGGCATGCGTTAATTCGCGCCCTCTATGCGCAAATCCAACTACCGCGACCGACCTTGAAGCCTTAACGCCTGGTCACTTTCTCATCGGTGAGCCATCGAAGTCGATCCCAGAACCTGAGGGTCAAGGGTTCTGTGGAAATCTACTTCAACGATGGCACCTAATCTCCGAAATACGAAAACATTTTTGGCACCGATGGAGAGATGAATATCTTTTAAACTTGCAACGCCGAACGAAATGGCTCAAATCTTCACGAAATTACGAAGAAGGAGATGTTGTCGCGCTGTTTTGATGAACGAACTCCACCTACAAAGTGGACGCTTGCTAG